>QANX01004163.1:35278-49741 GCA_003254975.1 Ochetophila trinervis
CCGCCCCGTGGTCCTCCTCACGCACAACCCCATCCCACCCCCCCGTGCCTTACCTCCTCTTGCCGGTAACGGCCGTTTTTCGACTGGATCTGGCCGACAACCACCCAAGATCTGAAGCGGGTAACCTCCTCTACTCAGTTATGCCAGAGGCCGCCCGTGAAACTATTCGATTCACAGGGAAACACGAAGAAACCAGCGAACCTTTTTTCCTTCGATTGCCGGCGGGTTTCCGGCTGCGAGTGTGGTCATTCCCGTCTATTTTGGACCTTCTGAATCCGATTTCGTCCTTTATTGAGCTTGAATTTTTCGCATTGGATCGGTACCAGTAGAAGATTCAAAGTCGTGATGTTTCCGGCGGGTTTCCGGTAGTTTTCCGTCCAGTTGCAGTAGCCGTTGGTAAGGTCTGGTAAGATTTTCTTTATCTTGGTCAAATTTTATTATTATTCGAATTTTAATGCTGGGCTGTTACAAGTTGATGGATTTTCAGATATAGGGGTGGTATAGAGTTGCTGAATTTGGTCTAAGGGAAGAAATTGGTTACTAAGCTTGGTTTTGATGTTAAGAATGTTGTATAGTTGTATGGAACCATAACACTTGGCTTATGGTTGATGAATGGAAAGAAATAATAGTTGGTTGTATTGTTTGGAGTCTTTAAGACCGTTGAGTATTTGAAATTTTCTTAATTTGAATTGGACCGGGATTATATAATTTCCATATTATGATAGAGTATTTAATTTAGTTAATCGTTTTTGAAATTACATGTATACTATGATGAAGTGAAGAATTGTCAGTATTCTATTTAATATTTTTCTTGTTGAGAGTTGAATCATTGTTGGATTGTGGTAGTACTTGTACTACTATTTATTTTATATTTATTTTTCTTTAAAAATGTCCATGCAAATTTTGAATTTCCCATGTATAGAATTTGTTATAAAATCATGGAAATGATATGGTCATTAAAATTATGATTAGCGCACAATTAATATGATTGTGTTGGTGGTGGTGTGATAAAATCTTACTCTCGTATTATGGTTATTTCAAATTAAAAAAATGTGATTGGTGGTTGATTTAAGGTAATTTGAATTTGTAATTTGTACCTTGGGTGTTGTATGTGGCTTTTAGCTCCGTGATGAGCTAATTTGGAAATGTAATATGTGGAATGAATCATAAACAGGTAATTACAATTCGTTGTATAAATATGTATTTAATGTTTTGTTAGTGGTTTGTGGGAATATATTAATTAGACTACATTTGATTTTGAATAAATATGAAATTGACGGGTATGAATAGTTATGTTTTGCTGATGAATGTGATTTGTGATTTTAAGGAAAATATTAAATTATGTTCACCCTGATTCGTGTTTTAATGATTTAATGATCCTTGAAAATGGTTGAGAATTGTTAGTTTCTCTAGAGTAAATACATGCATATTCATACACGTGTTTGAATGCATACCTTGTTTATAGATTTAAATAAAATTGTGTGGACGTGATTGGAAGTGGGTTAGAATATATGTTTGTCGATTTGACTTCTGAATAGCAATTGTATCAGAAGTGGCATATTTGTGTAAATATGCTTTAAGAACTACAGGTAGCTTGATCCCTATCAAAAGGGTATGTAGGCAGCTCAGTTTTATACTGAGTCCGGCTACGTTGTATTTTAAACAATATATGTGTTTGAGTGTTGAGTTATTTACTGAGATGTGGATTTGTCTATTTGGGAAATGTGTGCTGGTAGGTTGAATATTGTGTAGAAATGTATTTGCTTGCAGGATTTGCAATTTATGTATTTAGGGATGTTAGAAAAACAGACGAAATGTTGCTGAAATTTCTAATAAAAATTTTTGGCACTAGAGAGAATCTTTCGGTCTGTTGGTTTTTATTATTCTGGAATAATGGCTTAACGGACTTAAACGATTGCTTAATGGCTTAATAGCAATATTAAGTCATGCAGGCAGGATCCAGGTGGGATAGGTCCTGTCACCTGCTCTATTAAAAGAATGTGACTGTCAATCTATACATATAAAAGTAAAATATCAATATAGGATCAACAGCAAAACTTAATGCAAATATCACAACATTAACAAAAACAACCGTTTTCCTACCCTAGAATTAATTCAGTTAATGCATATAAATTCAACAACGTGCATATATTTATATATATATATATATGGAACTTTGGTGCTGCATGATTTCTGCCCTATAAGTATCAGTATGTACAGAATCCTGCATAAGAAAATTTTACCATCTGTCAATAATTTATGACTTAAATCAAAATAACAACTCTAGCAATCATTCCCAATAAATATCTTGTGTATACGGAGAAAAGAACAAAATTGATCACACTATTTATGAAAGAGAAAGGATAGATTTTTTTATTATGCAATCGGAATAAAATATTTCACATGGATCTAAACTCAACATCACATAAAAAAATCATATAAATAAAACAGTAAACCCCCCAAATGTCACTCTGATCTACAACGCAGCCAGCCAAGCCACTAATATTCCCGGATGACCTTTTATCTCTTCACTTATATCCACAAATAAAAACATCACCTTCAAAATTTAATTTCACCATTTTAGCTTCGCAGGGAAGTACTGCAACACCATTTTTGTATATATACATTTAGAACAGAGATAACACAAAGGAATATCATATTATATTAATGATAAATAAATGGAATAGACAAATTATAGATACCATTTCAATGAGGGAGAGATAATACGGTTTGACCTGTTCAACGTCAATCCGAACCTTGCTCTTGCTGTAAAGGTCATACTTGCTATACAGAAAAAGTATAAGCACTTTGGGTAACAAAGAAACAGAACCAAGGCATAAAAAGTTTGCACAAGTAACAATAATCAATCAAGATATTATAATATAATAATTCATACTTGAATATCTATAGTCATTTCAGGTTTTCAACATCTTCTTCACTCATCAAGTGTTTATATGCTCATGATCTAAGTAATGCTGCAACATCAATATTTTCCATTCCAATCAGTATAATAATAGATCATGGAAAATGTCTCTTTTTTATAAGAAGATGCAGTTTCTTTTTTTTTTCCTTTTTTTTTCTTTTCCATATTTTTGTTGTTGTTTACCATAGAATGAGTGGTATCTAATGATAAAAAGGGCTGCTGAAGGTAGAGTCGTCTTGTTCTCCTTGGACACTTGAAAAATGCCCCATGCCAATTATACATTAGTTTATGTGTTTCTGATAATACGAAAAAGAAAGATTGTTTTCATTTTCAAACTCTACTATTTAAAGGTTTGGAGGTGTACCAAATACATGTAGTCATCATGCCCTCATGACATCAAAATATTGTTCAGTCCACATCCCTTAGAGTAGGCTTCATACTTGGTGTTGAAAGCAGGATTGTTGTAGTTGAGATTTTCCTTGAAATACTACAGTGACAGCATAACAAATATTACATAAACATTAACCAATAGAAAAGTTACATATTTCAAACCTTTACCTCTCTATTTGACTTTGTTTTTGTAAAGAAACGTAAAAAACCAGAAAATCCTAACTTTACAAAGAAGGAAAAGAAAAAGTAAGATGAAGATGAACACTTTAGATCCCGTTCTATTTAAAACTAAATTCAGTGCGGGTGAGAAGTTATCAAACTTTTTGTTGTAAAAAATAAAAAATAATTCCTCTGAAAGTCTCAAAAAACAGAGAGCAAAAATCAAGCATACAACAAAAATTGCATACGTAACTAATTAAGCTTTATAAGCTAATAAACAGAGATATATACCAAAGAGAAAAAAAAATCAGTTTGGTGCACGAAAAAAATACAAATTTCCTATTCTTGCTAGTTAATCATGATTAATGACAATTTCAACAAGATATTTGCATTGTGTAGAATGGATCATGCTCTATTAATATCAATATAGGATCAATAGCAGAACTTGATACAAATATCACAACAAAAACAAGAACAGCAGTTTTTCCACTCTAAAATTAATTCATTTAATTAAAGAATATTTTTCACCACTCTGTTATTCAAACTTTTTGTTGTAAAAAATAAAAAATAATTCCTTTGAAAGTCCCCAAAAATAGAGAACAGAAATAAAAAATATGAAAACAACAATTACTCAAACAAAAATATAAGTAACCAAACTAATAATAAGATAAATAACTCACCACATCACATCTTCAGATATCGCCGATTGTATTAGGATTCCTCTTCAATCGCAGGAAATCTGGAGATTTCGAATCTTAGCAAAAAATTGTCTTCAGCACGATTTTGGCTTTGCAAAATGTCTTCCTCTTCGAATCCTTCATCTTGGTCTGCAAACTCACCGCCGATGTGATTGAGTGTCAATTTGCACCAATTTCACTATGAATTTGTGGCTTCTAGGATCGAAAGTTGCAGCTTTCCCCTTCAAATCCAAATTGGTCTCTAACTATCCAGCAGAAAACGTCGAATGATTTTGGGTGATAAAAATCCCTAACATGCAAAAACGATGTCATTTTTTTAGTTTATTTATTTTTTCCTCAAAAATCTCTCAAAACGGCGTCGTTTTGGGTGAAAAAATAAAAAAGACAATGAAAAAAAACGGAAACCCACCCACTCTCCTTTATAAGAAATAAGATATATATATATATATATGTATATTTGAGAGCTTGAGCTTGAGCTTGAACTTAAATAATCAAATAACTTGTTGACCACCAAATAAGTCTCATAAGTGATTGATGAGTTCGGTCTTTAAATTTTTGTGCACTTTTTTGTCTTCAACTTGTTTAATTTGATTAATCATACTTGAGACCAAAAAAAAAAAAAGAAAGTATAATCTTTGCTTTAGATGGACATCTTTAACTATTTTATCTCCATGAGGTTGCCAACTTTCAAGATTAATGCCTTGACTATGCTCACTCTCAATGATCATGTTGTGCAAGACAATGCACGCCTTCATTGTCTTTCTAAGATCCCTTGTATTCCAGATATGTGTTGAACCTTTAACAATATGCCACATACTTTGCAATACTTCAAACGCTCGTCCCACATCTTTTCTAATAGCTTCCTAGTGTTTGGCAAATAATTTTTCTTTAATAGAAGATTGTTAAGAAATTTTTTGAATTAGAGTAGTATATTGTTGATAAATTCCATTAGGAATGTAATATCTCATATTGTAGTGGTGACCTTGTACTACAAAATTGCAAGGTTGTGCAACATCTTTAATAAAATCATCAAATAATGGAAATCTATTTAAATTAGTAATATTGTTATTAGTATCGCCCATGCCAAAAAAATGCATGCCAAATCTATAAATTTTGTGAAGCTACAATCTCTAAAATTAGAGTAGGAAATCTTTAGAAACCATTAGTATGTGTGCCATGCCAAGTTGTGGGACAATTTTTCCAATGCCAGTGCACACAGTCTAAACTCCCAAGCATACCTAGAAATCCTCAATCTTTATATTCTTTTAGTAGCCTTGAAACATCATCTTTGTTTGGTTTTCTTAAATATTTTTCTTTAAAAGCTACTATAATAGCATCACAAAAGCACTTTAAGCTTTCAATTGCAATGTTCTTTCCAATTTGAACATATTAGTCAAGCACATTAGCTGGACATCCTTATGCAAGCATCCGCACTATAGCTATCATTTTTTGTAAAGGATCACTCAACCCATCTTTCCCAGCTGTATCAACTTTTTGTGTAAAATAATTCTTATAATTTTTTACAGCTTGTAAGATACATTTGAATAATTCCACATCCCTTCGAAATTGATGTCTAAAATGTTCTGATATATACTTTGAGTTCTCATCTTTGAAGTAGTCATTAACAATTAGATCATGACACTTTTTTCTATCGAGATGAATAAAATGTCTACTAGATGTCGATGCACCATGAAGACAGTTTTTGCCAATTGAAATTGTTGAAATTATAATCAGAACATGGACTGCAGTGGCTTGAACCACATTATGAGTCAATTTATTGCATAAGTCATCATTTTCCATTGCTTCATCTAATAGTTGTTTTGTCATTGAAAGTGAATTATTGCTTGACAATAAACCGTCAGAGTCAAATTCAAAGTTGATAAAGAGATTGACATGTAATGACACTTCGTACAAAGAAAAAAAAAAACCAAAGAATTAGTTAATGCTAGGGGAGGTGGTGAGCAAAAGAAAAATCTCAAAAACATAAAAATAAGCAGAAAATATTAGATAAATGAAGACAAATAAGCACGAAGTTGTCAAACAAAAAGTTGGATTCAAACTAATGTAGGGTATTGACCTAAGATAATAATAATTTAAAATAGAAGGATGACCTAAAGAAGTCATAAAGCTAATGTCTTTCTAGATGAAAGTAAACTGCAATAAAACAAAAACAAAAGACCTACTTGTCTTGGATGGAATAAATGCTTCATAGGATTTCTGGTTTTCCAACGCCACAAAATTTTATTTCCACTAACTACAAATTGAAAAGAATAAGAAGAAAATAAAAGTAAAATGAAAAGAATAAGAAAATATTAAGGGCCAAGGAGGTTGAGTTTGGTTACCAACTTATCTTAGAGATTGGTCAGCTCAGCTAGTTCTACAGTATTACATTACTAATATTATAAAAAGAAATTCAAAGTTTACTCTCAACAAATCACAACTTAGATTTGTTTAATATTTTACAAAAAAAAAATACTGATATATCAACTTTTATTTTATTTTTTTGTTTTTGTTTTTTTAACATGGAAAAAGCATACCCTTCATCAAGAGATACTAATTTCAAATGAACTTGTCATTAATTATTACAGAAACTAAAAAAAAGTGGCACCAATAAAGAAAAAAAAGGCAAGATAACAAATTTTTTGTTTAAAAACAAAACAGCCTAAACTTCAAAGGCAAAGTTCTTTTATAGCTTTTCACAAGACACATTTACTGCAGCATATAAAGGTTCTTTCTACTTTCTACATCCACTAATCTTACATGAAAGAAAATACCAACTTGAAGAAAATTCTAGGTATGTGAGGCTTTAGCAAATACTTAATGAGATTCCGGCCACAGTTTCAAAGAAAATCCCTGTTCACTCATATGCTGCCTCTAGAAACTTTTCAACCTATGCCAAAACTGTTTTTATTTATCTGTTTTCAAAGGCCCTGAACTAGAATACCTCCTACAAGACCCAAATTCCCAACCTTCAACACCCACCAATGTTGCTTCTAGGTTTATTTTTTTGCACTTTTTTTTTTTGAACTGATGTATTTTAATTATAGGTTTAATTTTAATTAGATATAATTTGTTAAAAAGAAATGCACATCTTCACTTAATTTTATTTTAAATAGAACAAGTGGAGTTTAACTTTGGAATTTCACTGTCTATTAATAGACATTTGCTACATAAGCATTGATAACTTCTACTTTTCATGCCATATAGACCACAATTCACATAGCCATTCGAGATGCTCATAAGTTATATGAATATGCTAACTAATAATATTTTAACACTTATGAATTTGTTAAATAAATTTGGTGAATATTTTGGTATGTATAGCATTATTGATTGAAATTTTGAGAAAATATGGTTTTATAAAATATTTTCCAAATGAGCATTTAAAAATCAATTATTGCAAATATTTTTTAAAATGACATCTTAGATTTTATTTCCCCTATTATGTTTGATTTAGATAGATGATTTTATGAGTTGAGATTATGGTATACGTGATGATAAAGTTGTTGAGATTAGTTATTGAGTATGTGCATGACTGTGTCACCTTCTGGACTTAGAGACTACTTGGTCAAGTGAATGACATGGATTTGAAGACTACTCAACTTTATTTATTTACTGTTAATGATGGCTCCACTTAAACATGGAGACTACTTGGTTGGGTGTGTAGTATAGGTTTGAAGACTACTCAAACTTTTAGCTCTGAAACTACTAGACCAAATATTATAATTGGGATTGATAATGATGATTATTTATATGCTTCGCTTGAGCAAGGTGTGATTTCACCAAAAGTACGGCCGATTGTTTTTTTTCATATAACGAAATTTTAGATGCTCTGTTACTTTTACATTATGCTTATATTTTAAATCTATTATATTAGTAAATTATTCTGCAAAAGTTGCTCATTAAAAGTTTTTTAAATGACTTATAACTTGAATTTTTTAATTATCATTGTATGGATTTATGTCTCTTAATAATGATTTATTTAATTATGTTTATGTATAGATTATTTTTGTACTCAATATTTATACATTTTATTTAAATTTTAAATGAATTATGATCGATTTGATTCCAAAATGGATACACAGGTAGGCTAGTCTAACACTAGGTGCAGTCGAATTGCAAATATAATTTATATTATTTCTTTATTTATTTGGATAATTCCTATGATTGTATTAATTGTAAGTTTGTACTTGTAAATTATTATAGCAGTCGGATAAGTGGAATTGCTAGAATACTATGCTTTGAATTTTGTTGTATGGATGTATTTGTTTATAATTATCATTTTTAATAGTGCTAGTTGTTTTATGAAGAGTAGCATTAATTTCAATGGTGATTTGTGGAGAAAGGTAAAATCTGTTATCCTATGGAAAAAAATTTGAAAAACATGTCAAACTTTGTTGAAATTTCTAAAGAAATTAGGCACAAAAGTTGTTCCAAATCTTTTAAATTTTGAATAATTTTAATTTCGTTTTTTATGATAGTGCTTAGTGATTATAATATGCGTTATAGTCATGCAGCATGACTCATTTGGGGATGGAACTTGTCAATTACTAAGAAAAACACAAAGAAATCACACAAAAACCAGTTCCGAAAATTCATATAGCAATTAGTCCTCGACATTCTCGGAATAATGTTTCACCAAGCAACCAAGGCAGCGAACGATATCCAGAAGGAATTGAGAGTCGCGATTCAGGAGAAGAAAGTCACCACAACAATACTTAATCAAGCTAAGGAAACGAGGGCTGTGATTTGATTCTTCCCCGAGAAAGCACGATTATGCAGTCATGAAATAATGGCCACAATAATACCAAATAGATTGTTTATTATGGGTAGGTTGAATGACTGGAGGATCAAAATGGTCTAAGGTTGGTAAGCGGAATAAAAAAAATTCAGCAACATGGAGGATGGTATTAGAAAAAAGGGGAAATGTGAATTTACCGGTAGAAAGGAGGTACCCATTGATATTAATAAAACTTTTCAGCTGAAAAAGACAAAAATTCCATTTAAAATTAATAGGAGATTGACAGAAGTACCTAACGAAGCTAGTTTACTAATAGTTAAGAGACTAAGCTGCCAAAAAAAAAAATATATCAGGCTAGGTCTGCCAAAGTTCTTAAACATAAAAGACTTATAGTGCAAAAGTTATTTATTTTATTGGTTGAAATTTTAATCTACTCTAAATATGGGTAACTGAGTTTTTTAAATGATAAGAGTAACTAATTGTAAGCCAATATTATTCATTGGCTTGGCGTTTGGTAATACTACGAAAGTACACTTTCAAGTTCTATATTAGACCAGGTTTTGGTGAAATCTACCTTCCCTTTAACAACAGTATTTTATTGGCTTGTGTTGGGATTCACAACTTATTTATTCAAGAGTTCATTTGATGAACAACTCAATAAGTGTAATTCTAGTGCTATAATAATAATTAGGCTAATTATGTAAAAATTTCATGAAACTAATTTTTTTATCTATTTAAAGAGTTTGTTGAAAGTAGTTCAGTTGGTATGTCATTAACATTTAAACCAGAAAATTTGTGGATTCAAGACACTGGAGTGGAAAATTTATTGACTTTTATATTTTTTTTCCTTTTAAAATTAATAAAATTTTATACTAATCCATTTAGTGACTATAGTTCTATTGCTACAATAATAATTAGGTTGATCATGTGAAATTTCGGAATTCAATTTACTTATCTATTTAAACTAATCTTTAATATATCATTTGTTGCATCATTTGATAAACAATTCCGCGACTTTAGTTCTGGTGCTACATTAATAACTAGGCTGATTATGTGAAACTTCCCAAATGGAAATGTTACTGCTGATAGGTTTGTAGGTTTCTAATTAAGGTTGTAAAATTGGCTTTGTTTAAATGCTGGTGTTATTGGGAGGCATTACCAGCTCCAAACCAAATAACCCAGTTTACTTTTCCTTTTTTTTTTTTTTTAAATGAGTAACTCAATCCTTTTACTTGAAAAAACTATATTAATAATAAAAAAAGTAGCAGTAGTGCTTACTAGCAGCACAAGCAGGAATACATTTACCACCCAAAAAAAACAAAACATTAGTACTATTCACGGAAAAAGAAGCACTAGCTTATTACTTCTCTCATTTATTTCAATTGTGGGCAAAGTAGGTCTATACTTGAGGTGAAACGTTGGCTTTTAGGACTTCCAATCATTATTAATTTCACTGGTTATCCAACAAGAAAAAATATGTTATTTCATTAGGTTAAATAAATAGTTTAAATTATTCACATCTTCTAAAATTTATCTAAAATTTAATTCAAATACAATTTGATCATGTTTTAAAATATTATTAATATTCTTTCATATTTCTAAAGATTATAATTTTTCTTCTATATTCTTTCATTTAGACCTTTTGGATTTATATCACTCAGACTTTGATAAATATGCTATTTCAAAATTTTAAAATCTAAATGATTAAATTGTAATTACTGCAAATTTTAAAAAGTTTAGAGCGAATATTCTTTTAAAAAAATGAATTGAAAAAGTATTAAATATCACTAACATTTCATTCATAAGCAAAATTTCTCATGAACTATGCTATAATGTTAAAGGAGTTAGTGATTATCACCTGTAGAACTAATTTTTATGTTGAAGTTATTAATTAAAAGCATTTAATTCTTTTTGTGTTTTTAATGCTAAAAAACTAATGTAGAAAAGTGAATCATTTAATAGTATCCAATTAAAATATTATATGGCACGTAAGTTCTACTAGTGCTCTAAATAATATTTTTTATGTTAAAATAAACTCTCTTATTTGTTTGTTTATTTATTTATTATAAAAAAAAGTTAAAAAGTTTGTAGTTTATTAAGAAGGAAATTAATTTTAGAAAAGTTTATATTATAAATTAAAATGAAAGTTTAGTGGGATAGTTTACCAATTTTCCTAAATAAAGATTTAGCTCAATTCTATTACAAGACAAAATTACATGTCTCTAGTTATAAGTGTAAGAGTTTTCTTAATTGTCCCCAATGACAATCGTGACCACTGAAATTTATTGCTAATAAGGAAAATTATCAATTGAACGATTTAATTATTTTGACATTTTAAAATAAAAAAGGTAAACATAAAATTTCCACATTGTAAAGAGTAAGAAATTAATTTTTTATTCAAAATAATTGTAAAGAGTAGGAAATTATTTTTTATTCAAAAAAATTGTAAAGATTAAGAAATTAATTTTTTACTTTTCAAGGAAAATATAAACATTCTACATACAAACCAACAATTATAAAACTATGATGCAACCGAAGGTATTAAAACTATTCTTTAATAATTAGTAAAAAAAGAAACGAAAAAAAGAAAAGAAAAGAAAAAAAATAAAAAAAAAAGCAGTCTCATTCTTGTAGTTGAAGAATTTTAACATGATGAAAACATAGTGTTTATCCTAATCTTGACTTTAATTATAGACAAAGACTTCTTTTTTAAACCCATTCTTTTACTTTGCTTTTGCTTTTTATTTTTTTTATTTTTTCATTTATTTTTATTATTATTTTAAGAAATTAAAACCAATCATAAAATTTAAAAAAGCATTTAAATTTTCGAAAAATAAAAATAAAATAAAAACATAGAAAGAGAAAGGAGAGAAATTTGTACTTGTGGGCCGTGTTGTTGTTCTAAAGTCCAATCGGAGCCCAAGCTTTGAGTTTATACGTATCCAACTATCCATCACCTTTTTAGGTCCCCTAACCCTCTTCCCACTTAAATGCTCTCAACCTCAATTATTTCCCATTTTTTTTTATTTTATTATATTATTATTTTTAAAATTTCTCTTTCTTTTCCAAATAAAGCCAAACCCCCACTTCCACTTCCTTCTTCGTCTCTCTTTCTCTCTCTCCGTCTCACTTTTCCTCTCTGCAACAAAAATGGCCGCAAACCCATTCCTCATCTTCTTCATTCTCTCTATTTTCACATTCTCTCTCTTCTCCTCTGTTGTCTCTCGCATCTCACCAAACCCTTCAGATCCTCTCCGCACCACTGCGGTCTTAGACATCGCTGCTTCTCTCAAGCAAGCCCATGAGGTCCTCTCCTTTGACCCCCAGACTCTCAAACCCTTTGACGATGCAGAGCAAAGCATACACGCCAATTTTTCTTCTTCCGGTTCGTTTTCCGTGCTTTTATACCCGCGGGATGCTCTGCACAATTCCAAACATGAGGACTACAGGAGCTTGTTCCTCTCTCGAATGGAGCGCGACGAGTCCCGAGTCAAATCCATCACCACCGAGCTCGACCTCTTGCTCAACAATGTGAGGAAATCGGATCTTAAACCCGTAGAGACGGAGATCCGACCCGAGGATTTATCGACTCCGGTGGTTTCCGGTACCAGCCAAGGTAGCGGAGAGTACTTTTCGAGCATCGGCGTCGGCCGTCCGGCGAAGGCTTTGTACATGGTGCTCGATACCGGCAGCGACATTAATTGGCTTCAGTGCCAGCCTTGTTCGGATTGTTACCAGCAATCCGACCCGATTTTCAACCCGATTTCGTCTTCTTCGTACCGATCGTTGGCCTGTGAATCTCAGCAATGCGAAGCTCTCCAAGACTCAGCGTGCCGCAACGGGAAGTGTCTGTATCAGGTTTCGTACGGCGATGGTTCTTATACCGTCGGGGAATTCGCCACCGAAACGGTGTCGTTTGGGAACTCCGGGTCTGTGAATGACGTTGCGCTGGGCTGTGGTCATGATAACGAGGGCCTGTTCATCGGCTCCGCTGGATTGCTCGGTCTCGGTGGCGGACATCTGTCGCTTCCTTCTCAGATCAAAGCGACATCGTTTTCCTACTGTTTGGTGGATCGCGACTCGGGCCGGTCGTCGACCCTCGAGTTCAACTCGGCCCGACCCAGCGAATCCGTTACCGCTCCGTTGCTCCGCAAAAGCAACCGCGATACTTTCTACTACGTCGGGATTACCGGAATCGGCGTCGGTGGTCAGCTTCTTGCAATTCCACCGTCGCTGTTCGACGTAGACGAGTCGGGTGAGGGCGGGATCATCGTCGACTCAGGGACGGCCATAACGCGGTTGCAGACTCAGGCCTACGAATCGCTCCGCGACGCGTTCAAGAGTAAAGCTCCACAGTTGCCGGCGGCTTCCGGCGTAGCTCTGTTCGACACTTGTTACGATCTGTCTTCTCGGAGAAGCGTGAGCGTTCCGACGGTGTCGTTTCACTTCGCCGGCGGGAAGTCCTTGACTTTGCCCGCTAAGAACTATCTGATCCCCGTGGATAAATCCGGAACGTTCTGTTTCGCTTTCGCTCCGACGTCGTCGTCTTTGTCGATCATAGGGAATGTTCAGCAGCAAGGGACACGTGTCAGCTTCGATTTGGCGAACTCCCTCATTGGTTTCGCACCCAATAAATGTTAAAAAAGTTTTCCCCGTCGAGAATACTGTTGAGCAGGAGGCATTGATGGGTTGGATATGGAGGAGGAAAGATCCGAATTTACCTATTTATCCCTGATAAGCAAAGTGGTTTCAAATAATTAGGAAGGATAACATTGGAATTTCCTTTTATTTATTTTATGTGTGCTTTTTTGTAAAAAAAAAGAAGGGGGAAAATAGCTAGCTGGATGGTGGATAAAAAAACGAGGTCCCATAAATTATATTCATAAATTGTACTGTTTGGTTTTTTTGTTTTTTGCTTTTTGGTTTGCTTTGCAGTTCAGTGGCCTGTATAGTAATTTAGAGTGAAGTCCATGGATGGAACCATTAGTCAATGATAATGGCTATTCTCCTATGGCCCACCCAAATTGTCAATCTCACGGTTTATAGTGTTAAGAATTTAACGGTAATGAAGAATTTCACTGTGTTTACGTAGCTAATGGTTTGCATGTGTGACACGTGGCTGTGCTAAATGACGGTGAATTGGATTTTGCGAGGGAGGGTGGGGTAGAGAATCTTATGGCTTTGTTTGTTTAAGGGCGTATTATATTTACCTCTATGAAGTTTATTGATATCACGAATAAATTTTTCAGATTAGATTAGAAAAATAACGGAAATTTTTCTTGTGTTTGTAGTCCGTTTTCAAAAAATATTTTTTTCTCATCTATATAGCCAGTAGAAAAATTATAATATCTTTATCTCTTTTCCCTTTTTTCTTCACTTTTTTTTTTCTTTAATTTATATAATATATTAAAATTCTATTCTTTCTGGAAAAATTTACTGCTCATTCAATATATATATATATATTTAATTTTATTTATAAAATTAAATTTAATAAAAATATTTTTGAAAATAGCCACATCAAAGAATATATAAATGAACTCAAACTAAATTTT
>QANX01004163.1:50493-71018 GCA_003254975.1 Ochetophila trinervis
TTTAATATATATATATATTTTAATTTTATTTATAAAGTTAAAATCTAATAAAAATTTTTAATATGGATAAAAAAAAATTTTATTCTCTATAAAATCTAAAATAATCTAATAAAATCAGCTTCAATTTTTTTTTCACTCATGCAATATTATATATATATATTTTTTAATTTTTTTATAAAGTTAAATTTTAATAAAATATTTTAAATATAAATAAAAAACTTATTTTTCATTATCCATAAATTCTAAAATCATCTACAAAATTATCTCTAATTTTTTTCCCAATTATTCCGTATAGTACAAAAAAATGATTATTTTTTTATGTAGCAAATTATATAATAACTCTTTTCACTCTTTTATATCTCGATTTTTTTCTTTTTTAACTGCATATAATATTTTTTATCATTATTTATATTATATTATTTATAATTTCTTAATCTTTCAAAATTTTTCATCATCTATCCTCCATTTCAAAATTTTCACCTTAATTTTGAAGATTTAAAATTAAGTCAGATGAATTGTTAAAAAAATTTGTTAATACCACTATAATTAACGATAATGACTATCCAGTATATAAAAGAAGAGATGTTAGAAAGTTTATTGAGAAAAATAACATCAAGTTGGATAACAGATTTGTAATCATGTAAAATCCAACTATTTTGCTAAAGTATAATTTATACATCAATGTGAAATGGTATAACCATATATTGCATATCAAGTATTTGTTCAAATACAATAATAAATGACATGACAGGGTCACTGCCACATAAAATAACTCATATAATAATAAAATTTTACGATGATATCCAAATGTACTACAACTATAGGTATGTATCTGATTGTGAGAATTACTTGGCTCAATTTTTTTTTTGTCCTTCGCTACCCATTTCAAAAATAAAAAATCAAAATCAAAATAAAAAAAATTCTACTAATTCTCATATATTAGTTATTTACGTTATTTCTTTTTAAGTTATAATTATAAAAAGAAAAAATAAAGAAGAACAAAAAGCTACAGCTCTATAGTGAATTTTGATTTTAATTAAAAAAATAGATAGCTTATTCACATAAGTTAGACTAGAACACGAGATTTTGTAAGTGTATGTATTTTTTTTTTCTTTTGTGTGAATATGAGTGCATGTAAATTGTTATTTACAGCTTAGAGTCTGTTACTCAAAAACTACATTGCAATATTTTCTTAGTATGGAATCTCTAATTGTTAAAAGATAATCAAATAGAATAATTTTTATCTATTGATAAATCAAATAAAATCGCTTTATTGTTTTTGGTGAATAAAATCAAATAGAATGATTGATTGTTTCTTGGTAAATAAAATTGTTTATTTATTTTTTGGTAAATAGAATAAAATAGAATGTAATATTCAAGTATAGACATAATATTATGACATTTCTCTATTTTATAACTTAGATAATGAATAAATTTTTTAGTTAGATCTAAGTGTAATTTGACTGCAAGTATGCATTAGCTTGTGAGGCAGTTTGAAAATTTTTTATTTTTGATATAAATCACAGAGAGCCATCTGTAAAAAAAAATTATCATTTTACCTCTCTATTGAGTAGTTAATACACTTCGATAATGATGATTTATTATACTCTAAAACATATTTTTTTTTGCCGTAACAATTGTTGTTTTCTATTTTTATTGATACGTATATTGTTCGGTATAGTATCCAAAGTTATTATTTTATACAAATAAAATAATATACAAAAAATGTCTTATACGAAATGAATCAATAAATTTTAAAAGAATAATGTCTGCTTTATTTTATCAGCTTATTTCATAATATATATTTTTTTTATTGTCAAAATATGATAAAAAATTCAACTTAACAGTGATATTGATGAAATTCAATTTTGAAAAAATATATATATTTGAAAATATTTAAAATTTTTTCACATTTTACATTTAAAAAAAAATTAAACTTCTTTCAAAATTTTATATTAATTATTATACTTTTAATAAATTAAAAATATATGTAATAATAAAGCTACGAGCACATCTGGTATAAAAAAAAAAATGATTTTGGTAGTTTTGTAAATAGTGAAATATTGAAGGGTTTGATGTTTTATGGTCTGGGAGGTGGGGAAACAGATCACGTGGATAGTTAGAGAACTGGGGTCCACCGGGTCAATAAAAACCGTAGGTTGTAAGGACGAAAGGAAATTTAATGTTGTCTTGGACCCCGGCGATAACCCGCACATTGTGATTCGGGCTTCTATTGGGTCCCACGTTTTCTAGGTGGGAGTGGGGCCCTTAATCCCGCGATTTTCGGCAAGGGCTCTCCCGCTTCTTCTATTAGATATTTTCTGCTTGTGGTTTGTCTTTTCGTTCGACTTGTGGCACTGAAAAATAAAAAACTTCTCTTATAATTTGATTGTTGGATTTTTTAAATATTGAAAATTTTAAAAATTAATAATTTAATAATTGAATATAAATTTAATATAAATTCAACTTTGTATTTTACAAAAAAAAGAAAATTTTAAAAATTAATTAATAATTTAATATATTAAAATTCTATTAAGGAAAAGTAAATTTTATAATGATTTGGTAAACCTATTTTATCTCACCACTTAAAATCATTCAACAGTTAATAAAAAATATTTTGACAGTTCAATCTGATTGAATTTGATCGTATCTTGAAAAAATTTTAAAAAATAGAAATTAAATTTTTTTATCAACTCTAATGATATTTTTTATAATCACTTTTTATTTTATATTTTTTAATAAACAATTATAATTCATATTTTTTTCTTTATTTTTTTATCATTTCTAAACCAATATAGTATTAAAAAAAATTAAAACATAAAATTATAATTAATATATTTAATTATAAGTATACATAGAAAATTGTAGAATAATAAATGAAATTTTATATAAAAAATGAATTTGGTTCTCTACATTTGGATAGTTAATATCTATTTTTCATTTTAATTTATTATTTTGGAAAATCTATTAAAATTATGAAAATAGTTATAATTTTTTAAAATAAAAAAAATAAAAATTTTAAAAAGTCCATTAAAAATGCTAAGTCAACCGAATTTCAAACAGATAAATATGAAAGAAGATCCACTTAAAATAAAAACAGTGCCAATGTAATATATATATGTTTTAATGTTATTGTTATATAAATGTGGTATAACGATTAATTTATAAACGAACAATCAACATCCGTCTTGGAAAGCTTACATGATTTAATTTGATGTTGTACATGACTAAAAGTTGTTTGGTTTACATAATTATTAAAGTTACATAGACTAACATATCAAAACGATTACATATGTAATACCATTTCATGTATAGGAGGAGATCAAATTGGGAAATTTATGGTGATTCTTTTAATTTTTTAAAATGAGATGACGTTGTTAATCTGTCGTATTTGCTCACAATTAGATTGCTATCTGTCTCATTTTGTCTTCTTATGCTTTCTTTAAATTTCAACAATGGTCCATTAACCTTTTAAATAATTTATGAAAAAAATATTACATTAGCAAATTCACAGCTCCCACTTTTATATTTAATAGGAAAAACAATTTTAATTGATCAAAGGAGGTACATTAACAAAGAATTAACGAAGATAAGCCAAGACAGATTGCAAGTCGATCATTAATCCATATTACATATCTTGTTGGAAAAATAGAACAATTAAATAAATAATCGAATATGTAAACAAAATATTAATGTAACAGACATATATACATGTATAAAAATATTAATAAAAGATGTAATTATTTTTAAAAAGAAGATAAACAAATCTGATTGAGATCTGCTTGTAGCAATGTCCATAAGACAAATTTCCTTCATTCTCAGTGTTTGAAGTTTTACAAGTGTCTGCCTTTTGAGATAGAACCATTAATAATCCAAGTAGTAGCACCTTAAACTTGGATTCAGATAAACTAAACAAAATATTTGTACTCTATGACACAAAGACTAGTAAAACTATCAATTCTTTAATTTATGTTCTTCTTCTATCCATACAGTGTAACTCTTCAAAAGACATAACTATTTAATTGAAAGAGAAAATATCATATACAGGTTATGATTTACTCATATTCACGATAAACTTCGTAGTTTGAATAATTTTAAAAAATATTTTATATCGTTAATAAATTTCTGTTAAATAATGGTAAAATGAGAGATTGAGAGATATGAGAAAGATAGAAGGAGAGAAAGAGAGAGAAAAAAAATATTGCACATTTTTTAAGGAATAATTTTTTTTCTAAATAGAATTTCAGTTATATTATCATGTCAAGTATGAGAGAAAAAATGTTAGATTACAGTTAATTTTTAAGGGGTATTTTTTTAATGGTTATTAACACAAGAGGTACCTAAACTATATCGGATGTGAAAAATAGATACCTAAACTATTTTTTTTGGCATTTTAATACCTGAACTCGCCAAGTTATCATCGTTCATACCTATGTCCCTTTTTGTCAAAAAACCACTGTTATGCTCACATAAGGCTAATGTGAAGCTCATATGCAAGAGCATTTGGTATATTTTCATCCTAAAAATCTCTACATCCCTCTCCTTTAATATTTTTTTGGAATCTCTCTAAACATAAAAACACAATAACAATGGAGAAAGAAGAAAAGTATGGTTCTTCTTTCTCCTATTCGGCCGAAATGTTTTTTGATCTCTCTAATCTTACTCGATTTATTGATTTTCTAATCTCTTTAACAAATCGGGTGGAAACCCAAAAATTAGAGCACAAATTTTTTTATTTTTTCATATGGACGGCATATTTGGTGTAACTCAGATGTTGGATCTAATAATGTGCTAGTGTGAGAGGTCAAGCATCCAAAAAATATCATGGACGAAGAACAGCCCAGGAGTGAGATTCAATGAGTGTGATATATACATGGTAAATGTGAATTTTATGGTTAGGTGTTGTTTAGATTTTCAAGTTATTATTCATAAATAATTACTATAATTTATTTGAATCTATGTTTTTGTGGGTGGTTGAATAAAAATAATAATGAAATTAAACATAATCTTATGTGTATTGTATATGTATCAGTTTAGATATTGGTTCTTAGTTGTACAAATGTTTAAGGTGTCTGCATTGTGTGTAATTATGGTTGGATTTAGAATTTGCAATCATTTTCTTTAACAATTGTGTGTATGGGATTATCTGTAATTGTATGTGTTAGTTGATGGTGCTGGTTATTAGTTGTGTAGAGGTCTAATGTTTATGCATCTGTATGTAATTATGATTAGGTTTAGCATTTGCAATCAATTATTGTAGGGAAAATGTAATCGCGGTTGTGGTTTTTTTTTTTGTACGGCGTGATCCACCAATTTGTCAATGATCGAGATAAATAATACCAGAATTGCTACGAAGCATGTCAAAATAAAAATGAATAAAAGTGGTTGCTTAGAAGAATAGTATTTGTGCCCATTGTTGGTTTAATTATCTGTTTATGTTTATGTTACCATTATTTATCCAAATATAGGTGTATTTAGTGTAATTTATGAACGGACAAGTGTTGTTTAGACATGTTTACTTTTGTGTAAAAATCAGGTTAATATTAATAAAGTTTGAAAAAGTTTTATTTTGTATTGGATTATTTTGTATTTTATGTTGTAGTAATATGTGGGAGCATCATTACATTTTGGCATTGCATAATCAAAACTTTTAATAAGTATAATAACTAACACAAACATAATTCAATATATAAAATTAGGGCTGAAAAACTGCTCTAATATGAATATTTCATTGTGGCCTTGCCATTAATTTAAATGTAACAAAATAGCATTTGTGTACATTGTCATTGTTGGTACTTTACCAATATAGGTCATTCCTAAAATCTGCATTCCAGCAGTTTGGTACTTTACTAATACCAAAAGTACATAAATCACCCTAAATTTTCATACCTAAATGTACATACTCAAAATATAAAGCCTAATTGTACATATTCAAAATATACAATTACAAGTAACAAACACGTAACTACTTTGTATTTCATACAAAGCTCTCAAAATGACAATTCTCTTGTGGAATCCTCGATTATATGCCTCTGGTTCACTGGCTTAGTTTGTGAGCATGCATTCTTGGTCTCCTTGCATGCACAGCCAACAATTCACAATCACTTACAAATAAAATTTATCATTATAATTAATTTTCAACATAAGATAAAGCATCAAACTCACTTGCACTTTATCCAATGAGATCATTACGATTGGTTCACTGGCTTGGTTTGTTTGTGACTGTGACACTAATGTTGGTGCAACACTTCATGAAGCAATTGCTTGTTTTGATTGTCTTGATTTTTTGTTCTTTTCTTTTTGGGGCTTGATGTGTAGCATTCTACAACAAGCAATGAAAAATGGTTATGATACCCTAAATACATTATGTAATAGTAAATCGGTACCTTTCCTTGTGCATTAGTGGCTGCATTTCTTTTTCCTTTTCTTGGCGCTCTTCATGCTTTTGCTTTTGCTTTTATTGGTGCTTCTGATGCATGCTAGGGTGTTAGTGGTGCCTCTGTTGGTGTTGTGGTGGACTTAGTCTCCTTCAAACAAACAAGAAAACAATATCAAGCACATAGAATCTAACATACATGTACTAACCTTCAATATAGATGCATTTGTAATTGTACCTGAACATGAGGTTGCCTTCTAAACATTCTATACAACTTTGCATTGTGAGTTGGGTTACCACACTTGCTACATGTCGTTCTCAGCCCTGTCATTCTCAATATTGTACCATTGTTGGTCTCTTCAGAGTCACTCCTCCTAAGTTTCTTTGGCCTTCTAGATTTCTTTGGCCATACTCCTAGCCCATTCATTGGGCATACAATGGTGTAGGCCTTAATGAATGAATCTTTTTTATACCAGGGGTCAACAAACCCCACTGGATCCATATGCTTGGACAATATGGCAGACATGACATGTGAACATGGAATTCCAGTTAAGTCCCAATCCTTACACAAACAGGTGTGCTGCATTAAGTCCACCACATACTAGTTGCCATCAGCCACTCTAACTTAGAATAACATATCCCCTGCCCAGTCACAGATACATAGCCTTGATTCCCATAATCTTGCTAACCCTTAGTCCATGCTGACCATTCCACTTCTCAACTTATAGTATTCTTCTTTCCATCTTCTTCATCATATACATCCTCAATCCTTCTAAAAGGGTAATAATGGGCTTGTCTTTTATAGGCAAGATTTCCCCATTGCATGATTCACTGATATTATTCAAGAGGATATCACATTTTAGCATTGTATTGAAGTGAGATCTACTCCAATAGGCTAAGGTCTCCAAATTTAACCACTCAAATGCTCCATGAGATAGTTCATTAATCTTGGCCATCTCAATTTGGAATCTAGGAACTGTCCCAGCCCTTGTAGCCCACAACCTTTGTCTTAATGCCAAACTTTAATATTGGGTGATGAAATTCTTATAGAAATGCATAACACAATGCCTATGGTCTGCATTGGACATTAAATCATCCAATGCATTGACTAGGCCTTTTTGTTTATCAGACATAAATATCCAACAATGACCATCAGACATTCCCAAGTCCTCAATCAGAAACTCTAAAAATTAAGTCCAAGAATTCATGCTCTCAACCTCTACCAGAGCATATGCAACTGGATAAATTGAATTATTTGCATCTATCCCTATTGCAGTGAGTAACTGACCTTGATGTTGCCCTTTAATTTGGCAATTATCGAGACCAATTACTAGCATGCACTCTTGAAGAAACCTTGTCCTACATGTAGATAAAAATATATAGACTCTTTCAAATATGCTATTGGTCTCTTGCAATGTGCTCTTCACCCATACACTTGATCCAACATTAGACATTTTCAACTTTTCACAGTATGACCATAGTTGCTCATGTTGTAAGCTAGCATATCCTTGTATAGTACTTAAGGCTTTCCTCCTAGCCCTATAGAACCTAGGTCTACTTACTTTACATTTACATGTTGTTTGAAGTTTCAAAGAAAGCATCATATGTCAATTTACGATCTATCCTAAAGTTAGCCAAGTACTTCTCAGCTAACCACCTAGAGTTAACTTTGGGGTTATACTTTTCTATAACATGTATGCATGTTTACAAAAGTCTTTATCTTGTAGGTTCTGCCATCCCTCTCAACTGAAGCGTATAACAATCGATCACAGTCATAACTATCAACACATGTCCCTCCACATTCATATGTCCCTCCACATCTTACTTTTACTCTATTCTGTCATTACTGATAAACCTGATTACTCTTTGTTGTTTGATCTGATACTCTACTATTGCCTTTCTAACATCCTCAATACAACTAAACAACTTCTTTAGTTTAAACTAAGGATCCATTATGTCAGTCTCTACATTGAACTCATGCCAGTGCCTGCACTTCACTCTCATTCCTTCATCATCACTGTCAGGAACTAATCATACTGTCCAATTGATCCCTCTCATCATGTTATGTTTCAGCCTCATCATCTATGTCTTCATTTTTCACTGTGGTTGGTTCCTCAACATTTAACCCAGTCCATTCAACATTTAGATCCACATTTTTGTCAAATGCAAAATCATAATTTTCTTGCTCATATTCTTATTGCTGGAAATCAAAATCATTACTGTCATTCCTATCTTCACCCAAATTACATGGTTCTCATCATTTCCACTCTCTTACACCGATCTTGTACTCTTAGGTGGTTCAAATTAATATTCAAAGTCAAAAAAGGGTGGTTAGGTTTCATTTTGATTAATTTCTGAAGCTGCTAGATGAGGTCATGTGGACTGGGTGTCTTAGAGTGGGCTTTAGGTTGTGCTTTGTAATGACTAGGGGTTAAGGTGGACTGGGTGTCTCGAAGTGGGCTTCAAGTTATGTTTGCTATTAATATGGGGTTGGGAATCAATTTTATCAATAAGTTATGTTTGGCTCGAGACTGGAGGTTGAGACAGATTGAGTAGCTCAGAGTGGGCTTTGGCTAACATAAGGGGGTTAGGAATCCGTTTTATCAATAATGGATGGGTTATTGGGGTGGGGTTTTATTTGTGGCTCATATAGGGTTAGAAATAAGGCCTGTGTTTTACTAACATCCTCAGCTTCTGATTAGGCTAGGGTCCAAGGCCTTCCTAATGAATCTAACACAGCTAAAGAGGTTGTAGGTACCAATTTGGTTAAGTACAGCTCAACCCTATTGTTCTTATAGAGGTGTGTACTCATTAACAACACCTCTTCATCACCAAAAATGTACAATAATCTATCATTCTCTAAATCCTTTCCAGGATTCCTAAAAAAGAACTAACATTGACCTCATAACCTAACTGTTGACTTAATTTTTGAACAGCATAGTAACCCATCCTATCTGGATCATAATAGTCACTTTGATACTAAGCATATTTGATTTAGGATCTGCAAAGTGTACCAACTACATATTCAATAATCATGCTTTATTAATTAAATAAAGCATGTAATTAAACAAAGATAAAACATTACATGACACACACCAACAACCAGCTAATCAACATTGCAATGAAATCTCACTAACCTAAACCCTTTTAATCTCACTAATCAACAGTCAGCTAAACAAAGATAAAGCATTTTCTATTTGCTAATCAACAGTCAGCTAAACAAAGATAAAACATGTAATTAAACTCTTATTTTAATCTCACTAAAATAATATAAAAACATAGTAGTTATGCAACACAAATGTTTAATTATGCATTTTCTATTTGCTAATCAACACTAATTAATTGGCCCACTTTACAATGAAATCTCAACACACATAGTGGACATCTCATAAAGCATACAACATCAAATATGCATTTTTGTATCAGAAAGTGGACCACATTCCAATTCCACAATAAAAAAATTCAGGTGTGGACCACACTAGTCCAAACAACCGAAGCATAATAGTTAAGTCACACCAACCACATCATACATCAAGACCAATTAATCAACTATTTTTATCACACTAACCACATCATACATACATCAATGCAAATTAATCAGCTTCAGTTAAACATCAACCCTTTCAAACCCAACCCCACGTAATATCATATTCAAACATACATTTATAAACCCTATAAAAGCATGTTCATTAAAAGTAAAGCATAAACCTCATTCCATTGGAAACACTTATAAGTTTTTCACAAATTCCTAAAACTTTCAGAAGTTAACATGAAAAACCAATAAACCACATATACAAAAGTTTCAGATATCAATTTCCCATAAATCCCTAACACTTTCAGTGGGTACAACTAAAAACGAAGAAGACACAGATATAAAGGTTTCAGAACACTTACTATATGTTGGAGCATCATCAGTTTCCCATTAATCAATTTTTCTCCGATTTCTGAGTTACAATAAACCCTAAATTTTTCTTCTTTCACTCTAAAACTCTAAGTTCTCAAAATCGTAACCCTAAATTTCTGAAACTAAATTAAAAATCTCGTATTAGTGAAAAGAGATGAATGGGGGATTGAAGAGAGATTAATGATATTGAGCAATTAGAAGAAAGTATATGAGAGATTATCGGATAATCTCATAGATTAAGGGTTTTTCCTTGAATGTTTGAATGGCGAGGATGATGTTTGAGAGTGAAATTTTTTTTGGGTGAAAAGACACAAATGCCCATGCAAATGAGCTATACATGAGCCTCACCCGATATACAAAACTTGGAGGTCTATTATGAATTAGACCTAAAAGTTAAATGCTACTAATGAAATTTTCTGAGGGTATAAAGTTAAATGGTGTAAATGAAATTTTCAGAGAGTATTAATGACTTTTAACACGGCCAGCTAATAGAGAGTGTAAGGTAATATAAATTTACTAACGGCAGGGGATATTTTTAAATTGTTCCAAACTACGAGATCTATTGTGAAATATGGCTAAACTATAAGGCGTCTAGATGATATTTTTCCTAATTGAAAACATACTCTTTTCATTTGGAACTAGACATCTATTCAAATAATATATACTATTTTCAGTCATAACTATAAATATCCATCAATCCCCCACATGAATGAAAATGTGTTAGACTTTAGAAAGTACAACAGACTCAAAATGCTTTTGAAATGGTGTCTTTTGGACTTGAACATTTCATAGTGTAGACTTACAAATTTACTTTGTGGCACAATGGATATTGAAGATATTGAAATGTTCACCTTTCTTGTAAACCAAGACAATAAGAATTACACATATTTTAATCCTAATATAATTTGGTTTATACGATTTTACATATTTTGGTCGTGAACAAGTCTTGGTTCCATGAGAGCCTTAGAAAGTTTAGCCATATAATTTTCATAAAGGCGACCCCACTTTAACTCTTACATAGTTGACTATTGAATTAAGTTTTATGTCAAAAAACTATCTTAATATTAAGATATCAAAAAGTCATTAAATACAAAGCCTAGCTTATACAGCAACAGTTAAGACATCAATACTTCAAGAATGGATTATTATGTATTTTATATTTTTTGTTTTACCAAACCAGTTTACCTTTCGAACCTAATACCAATTAGGTTAGATTTTTGTCCAGTTCAACTAATTTTATTGGCTTTAAACCCATTCCTATTAATATCAAATTTTATTTTCTCTTTTCTGTGGCAATAATTTTGTGTTTTATGTCCAAATTTTCACGTATCAAACACCTACCTTTGATTCTTTTAGAGCTCTTTCCCTATGGCCTACGAATATCATTTTTCAACTTCCTTTTTCATTACGTATGTGTGGTATCTAGAATATTTTCTCTTGTATTGCTTCATTTCTTTGTTTCATTTTCATCTTTTTCTCCATGGAAATTTATTCTATGGGAGGTGGGAATGCTCAGTTTCATACGGTTTCCATGGATGTTTCGAGTTTAGAGGCAAAGGCTTTTTTTGAGTTTGTTAGGGGTCGATATATGAGCTTTCACTCGATCTTAATGGCTAATCAGTATTCAGAGAGGGTAGTTTGAGTATGAGAGGGATTTGGATGATTTTGAGTTGGAGGATATGGCCATTCCAGAGGGTCTGACAATACTTTTTCTGCAACTATCTATAGAAGAGCGCGAGGATCTGTGGAAGCCATAAATCAAAGATTTGGGGAAGGTTTTTCCGCACAATTTCTTATTGAGAGGTTGCATTTGAGATGGATAATTCTAGGTGAATTGAGAATGATTGACATTGGGAATGGGTTTTATGTGGTCAAATTTCCATAAAAAGAAGATTGCATAAGAGTGCTGACAAAGGGTCCATGGATGATTGCTGAAAATTATTTGTCAGCGCAATGCTAGAAGCCTAAATTCGATCATTTCAAAGAGCAAGTTCATCAAATGGCAATATGGGTAAGGCTTATTTATCTTCCGTTTGAGTATTATCAAAATGATTTGTTACGTTGGATGGGCAATCTGCTTGGAAAAACTTTGAAAATAAACAAAAATGTAGAATTGGCTAATATATGCTAGTTTGGAAGTAGATGTTACTAAGTCTTTAATTTCTTAGTTCGGAATTGAAGGAAGGTTGTAGAAGGTTGAATACAAAGGCTATGGGTTCATTTGTTTTCGTTGTGGCTATTTAGGGCATAAAGATAATTTGTGTGAGAAAGTTGCTTCTGTTGAAGATACAACTATGAATAAAACTGAAAGAGCTACATAGATGGGAAGGGAAAGTGATGCTTATGGTACTTTTGGTGGGGAAGGAAGCTATGGCCTTTGGATGGTGATTAAGTATAAGAAGCTGAATGTTCTGGCCAAGGAAAAAGGAAAGGGTATTGCTAAGAATCAGTTTGGGAAAAAGAAGAATAATTTCCATATTTTGGAAGATCATTCTGAAAAAGAAGTTAAGGATATGGTGGTTGGTAAAACTTTCATTGTTTCTCAGAATTAGGTGAAAATGTTTTTGAGCAGGTTACCAAATTGAAGGTTGCTCAAGGGAAAGGTTTTGGGTCTTCTGTTGATGTGCTGCATTTTTCCTCTAACACTTTAGTAATGGACGGAGTTCATTCAAAGTAAGTTTAGGGCTGAATTGAAAATGGCTGTTTAATTCAAAAGAAAGAGAGACAAAAAATAGATTGATACCATAGAGAAAAAGGAAAATAGGCAAATGGTAGTTGAGGTTTCTATGTCTAGTATTGTTGAGTTTAAAGAGGATATGAATACTATTGCTTTCAATTTATAAGAGGGGTTGAGAAGAATCTCGGCTTAAAGAAGAAGCAAAAAATGGTGGAAGATTGTAATTCTAAGCCCCCTGATTCTTCAGGCTCTAGGAAAACTGCTTCTCAAGGTATTCAGATGATGGATTGTATGGATGGGGAGAAGTTTTTGGATGCATCTCTTACTTTGGATTAGTAAGTTATTTGATTAAGTCCTTTATCTTTTCATTTCATTATGAATATTATGCTATGGAATGTTAGAAAGGATGAGAGCCAGAGTATTATGATACATGTAAAGAGCTAAAATCCTTTAACATGTTAATATGATTGTAATTATGGAAACTAAGATTAATACTAAGCATGCTAGCAAGTTTATTGCTAGAAAAAGTGGATCTTATTGGTTTTTCTAGGGGTATCTTTGATGGAAGCATGATGAAATAAAAGTTGAGGTTATTTCTATTTCTAATTAAATGATTAATTTCTTGATTAAAGATAGGATGAGGGGTTGGTTGTTCATTATGGCAGTTTATGCTTGTTCGGTAAACAATGTCAAAAATAAACTTTGGGATGCCTTAAGGGAAATTAATGAGATTAATAAATTTCCTTGGATTATTGCAAAGGACTTCAATGAGGTTGGTAGTTCTTGGGAAAATAGTGGAGGTCTTACATTTAATCAGTGGTTTGATAGATTTGGATGTTGTGGGGCCAAATTTACTTAGAGTAATGGAAGAAATAGAGGTTAGCTAATTAGAGAGATGTTAGATAAGGCTTTCTATAATGTTCTTTCAAGATTTTAATTTTCTAAGGCAACTGTTCAAATTTACCTAAAACAAGATCATATCATCACCCTATCCTTATTAACCTTTTAGGTTTGAGATGGCCTGGATGAAACATGGTGATTTTGAGGCTTCATCAAGAAAGAATGTCATTGTATTAATTCTAACATTTTTATAGAAGTGGCTAGTCATAAAAGTAAGTTGTTGAATTGGAATAAAGTTATTTTTGGGATCATTTTCGTTAAAAGAAAAGGTTAATGGAATACAAAATAAACTATGTTTCGGGGATAATCCTTTTCTGGTTGATCTTGAAAGGCAGCTTATGGAAGAACTAAATGAAGTGCTGATTCAAGAAGAGTATCTTTGGAAGCAGAATTCCAAGTGTGATTGGCTTAAGGAGGGATATAGGAATACAAGTTTTTTCATTTGTGCACTCTTGTTGGGAAAAGGAAAAATAAGGTTGAACTTTTCAAGAATAATAATGGTGGCAGTGGAGTATTTTCAACATCTTTTTACTGCTAAGGATGTTAGCTTTGACAAGGTTTCTCTGCCTAATTTGTTCCCTGTTATTTCTGAAAAGGACTCAAATTTCTTATGCCGCAATGTAAAAGATTTGGAAATTAGGTATGCTTTGTTTAATATAGGAGCTTGGAAATCTCCAGGACCTAATGGATTTCCAGCAACCTTGTTTAAAAGGTATTGGGATATATTTGGGTATCATATTTGTGAAATGGTGGGGAATGTGTTTTCCACTGGTCAATTTCCTAAAGGCTTAAATGAAACTTTTATTTCCATTATTCTTAAGGTTAACTGTTCTCAAGATATGAGTAATTTTAGACTTACTAGTCTTTGCAATAATCTGTACAAAGTTATTAATAAAGTTTTGGTGTAGAGATTGAGACCTTTGATGGGTAATCTTGTTTGTCCTAACCAAACAAGTCTCATAACAGGGAGGCATATTATAGATAATATCGTGGTGGTTTAGGATATGTAAAATAAGTTCAAGAGATCCAAATCTAAAAAGGACATGATGGTGTAGAAGATTGATTTGGTGAAGGCCTATGATAGAATTAATTGGTTTTTCATGGAAGAGGTTCTTGGTGAAATTGGTCTACCTGTTAAATGGAGACAGCTTTTCATGGATTGTGTTAGAGTTGAACATTTACAATTAATTTTGAATGGAGAACTAATTGAGATTTTCACACCCAGCAGAGGTATTAGGAAGGGGGAACCTATGTCCCCCTACATGTTTATCTTATGTATGGAGGAGCTTTCTCATACTCTTTGTAATAAAATTAAAAAGAGGGAATGAAGGCCTATTAAAGTTTCAAGGAACAATCCTAGCATTTCCACCTTATGTTTGCTGATCTAGAATTTTCTTGGTCAAAAGATTAACTGTACTAAATCTAGAATTTTCTTCTAACTAACATACCTATAACTGCAGATCTTGGTAAGTATTTAGGCTTCCATTTGTTTTCTGATAGTAGAAGTAACAAAAATGGTAAGTATATTTTGTCCAAAATGAAATAAAAGCTTAGCCCTTGGAAAGCCAAAGTATTCTCTTTTGCATGAAGGGCAACTTTGATTAAATATGTGATGAGCTCGATTCCTTCTTATATGATGCAAGTATTGAGATTTTATGCTCTTTTTTTTGTGAGGAGATGGACATAGGAATTTTTTGTGGCAGGGGACTACCTTGAAAAAAAAAGAGTTCATCTAATTAGTTGGAACTAAGTTTGTATACCTAGAAAGTTTGGGGGTCTAGGAATTCGAAAGGCTGATCCTATGAACAAATCTCTCCTTATGAAGCTTGCTTGTAGACTTTTGTGGAATGATTCTAGTATTTGGGCTCAGATGTTAAAATGTAAATACAACTTTAAGTCTCTTTCTAGAGTGTTTGAGTATTCTATGAATTTGAATGCCTCTTTTCTAAAATAATAATTGGTGCAATGAAAAGTTACTCTATGATTTTGCTAGAGATAATGTAAACATAAACTGGAATCTCAAAGTTTTTTTATGTGAGACAAGATAAATTCTGGAATGTGTCTAACTTGCTCCAATTTCTTCCTCTTAAGGTTTTTAAGGAACGTTTTAGTATTACTGTGGCTTTGGTGTAGATTTAGAATACAAGATAATTTGGAGTGAATCTCCCAATGGTACTTTCAGCGTGAAATTTGCTTATAATCTTTTGGATTCTGTGAATGGAAGCTTACATGGTTGGAACTGGAAATGTATATGGAGTATAAAGGCTATCCCGAGGGTTATCTTGTTCTGTTGGCTAATATGTTCATGAAAGTCTATTAACTATTGTTAGCAAAGTTACAAGTGCTCTGAGTTCTATTAGTATTTGCTCAATTTGTAATAATAGGGATGAAGATCTCTTTCACCTTTTAAGAGATTGCAAGAAAGTTAAAGGCACTTGGTAGCTTTAGGAATTTTGGACAGGGATAATAACTTCTTTCTTCATGATAGGAAGAATTGGATTGCTACTAATTTGAATAGTCATGATTCAACTCTTAGTTTGATGGCACATTTAAGATTAATTGGAATGTTGTTTTCATTGTTTACTACTAAATTCTTTGGAAGTGGAGTTGCAAAGCTTTGTTTGATTCAAATTTCTCTTTTCTTGGTTTTGCTAGTAAGATTATTCTGAGGTATGTTACATATGTGTTTTTCGAATGTGCTTCTAAAGACACTTCTCATATTAGCATGAATTGTTGGTTGGCTTAGTCTTCTCTTTCTGAGGATTTTGTGAAGTTAAACACTGATGGGAGTTTCAGATCTGCCTCAAGTTTAGCTAGAATTGGATAAGTGCTTCGTTCTTCTAGGGGAGACTGGATTTATGGTTTTATGATTAATCTAGGGAAAGCTAGGTGTATCGATGTTGAAGCTCAAGGTCTATTATATGGTCTACATTTGGCTAGGAATTTGGGCTTCACCGAAGTTCTATTGGAACCTGATTCCTCTTTTCTTGTTTCTTAGGTTTCTAAAGGTGTTGAGGTTTCTCATCTTTTGTTCAGTATCATTGAGAGTTGCAGACTTATCCTTCACCAAAATGAAAATTTTTCATTGAGTCATATTTATCGTGAGTGTAACTCAGGAGCTGATTGCTTAGCTAAACTTAGTCATGATTTTGATTTGAGTCTCCACATTGTTGATGTTGTTCCTAAGTGTGTGGAGAGTTTTGTTTTGGCTAACTGTCTAGGAAGAATGTCTTCCAGCTTTGTTAGGATTGTTGCTTGAGTCGTGTGGCTCCCCTTTATGATAATAAAAAAAAACCCTTCCTTTTCATTCATTCAACTTGTATTTCCATCAATAATCAATAATGATATAAAGTTTTTCAATTTAATTAACAACATATTTGGGACCAATTTGCTAAGTACAAATTTTCTTGATCCAGCCTTTTCAATTTTACCAACTATACAACATTCAAAATCTCATCTAGTCCATTTAAAAATATAATTGCATAAAATCCACAAAAGATTTCACTAATCAATTGCAATTTAATTTTTATCATTTGCCATTGTCATTGTTATCTTTAAAAATAAAGAACTATAATAGACAAAATCTCACCCCGAATTTTCAAATAACGAAATACATTTATTTATAAATAAATTTAGGAGAAATATACGAAACCACTTTATTATAAAGTGGACTTGCCTAGGTTAATGGGCATAAATAAGCATATAGCTTGGTCTACTCCATTTCCAATCAAAACGCAATTAGCGCACTTTTTCGTTCTTTTTTTTATTGTCTTCTTCTTTTAGTGGCTTGACCCCCTTGCAGAGTTATGGGTCATGCGACCCGCTATACAATTTGACCAAGATTCATTTTTCCAGCCACCATTTGTCTTATCAATTCCAATGATCTACGATGTCAATTTGGCCCAAAAGCTTGTGAATAATCGAATTTACATGAAATCCTTCTTCAATGAGTTTTAACCAAAACTTTTCACTTTTCATAGGTTTTCAAGCCAAATTTTTTAGTTTAAGGAATTCCAATCCATTCATAGATCAACAACTAACATTACCAAGGTCTTAATGTAGTCCAAAATCATCAATCACGAAAACTCAAAATTTTGGTGTTCTTGGTAAAACTCAAACCCGAAAGCACCCATCAACAACATAACAATAGCATAATCCAAAGAGGAATAAGAATAACCCATAACTCTCAATGAATGATAGAAACCTGCAATACATACATAACATGAATACCTTTAACAAAAACAAAGATCTAAACACTATATATAAAATTCAAATAAGGTTTTAACTATTAGAATACTGATAGAATTATAAGTCTGTATTTTTGTCAGAGAGTACAAGTAGTTTATTTGATTTGCCAAAGTCCAATTATGGTTTTACTGTTTTGATTGTTGATTGTTGTATGGGAAACAAACACTTGTAGAACTTCAAGCATTTGAAGAAAGTGAAATTTGTCTTATATTTTTTTTTTGCTTAAATTTATATATTTTACTTGTATTTTCATATATGTATATATGTCTGTTTCATTATTAATTTGTTTATATATTTAATTATTTATTCAATTATTCTATTTTTCCAACAATCTTTAGACAAAATTTAAGTATGGAACAATTTGTTAATACGTAAAATTCACATGCCAAAAAGCCAGATAAAAGCTTAGTTAAGGCAGCGCGTGAAACTACGAAACATAAATGTTAAAGATACGAGGTAATAACTAGAGAGAATAAGATCAAGGGATTCATATTCTGTATATATTGTAGGTTTCTATCATTCAATAAAGGTTGTGGCCTATTCTTATTCGTCTCTGGATTATGCTATTGTTGTACTATTGATGGGTGCTTTCAGATTTGAGTTTTACCAAGAACACTAAAATTTTGATTTTATATTGTTTTATTCTCACAGAAAATAAAAGAGCATTTAAGTCTATCTGAACAATAAAGCCTCAGTTCCTATATGAGCACAAAACACGACAAACAAGCCAAGTATTCTAAAAATCTCATTGAAAATTGAGTATTTAAGTATTGACGATAAATTGAGCTTTAAAGCCTCGTTAACAAATTGAGAAATCAATCCCCAGTCTCGTCTGAGTATCCAAGCCTTAGATGCAATCTCTACATGCATCATATAAACCTCGAACTTGAGTAATAGTATTGAAAAATGGTCCCATAATGACGCCTTTGGTACTTTTCAACAAAAAGCCTCAACATCATATAGAGTTTTAGGCCAAAAGGCAATCACATAGCGTTCCCCTTGTCAGCTTCTTTAGCATTCAATAACAAATTGAGCATCTGAACTTCAATTGTAGAATTAAGTAAATAAAACTTGGTGCTGAGCATATCATAAGCCATAATGTCAAGCGGTCGCCTTAATGGCCCATCGTAGCTCTCTATCGAGAAAAAACCAAGACTGAGTGGTCGTTTAATAAATCCTTTCGTCGATAATTATCATATCTGGACGATCACTTTGTAAAGCCCCTTATCAATAATTATTTTGTCTTGGAAAGATGCTTTATAAAGTCTCTCATTGAACGTAAACTCTAAATTAAGCGGTTGCCAATCAAGGCTTCTTCACAATTCTTTGTCAACAATAAACAAAGTAGAGCGATCGCATCCTAAAGATCTCTTGTAGTTTTATGTTGAGTGAATGCCAAATCTAAACAACTTTTTAGTGAAGATCACTCATACAAAAGATATTTTGAGGAAATGGTACTTAAAATCATTTCATTATGAAGAAAAGTTCTTCGTGAACAAGTACTTTGCAACTTCTCCAGTCAATATGGAACCAAGCCTGGGCACATCTTTTACAAGCCTGGAAGCTAATCCTTAACAAGATTACTCCAGCAAAACCGATCTAGATATTCTTACGTGATTCCATTCCTAAAAGCAAACATCAAATGGCCATCTTTGATGAGATTTTAATCGGTAAAATGCAATGCCCGAGCGATGATTCCACCTAAGATTTCATCAATGAGTTTACAAGTCTAAGCAACAATTTATGACCAAATTCTCTCAGCAGTCTTCAACAAAGCTTGGGCAACAGTCTTTTATAAGATTTCTCCCTGAAAACTCTCGAAACACAAGGCGTGATCTTTTACAAAATCCTATTAGTAAGCATCTAAATCTCAAACAACAGACTTCATGAAAGTCCTCTTAACAAGCTTTTTTATGAAGTATGAAAGTCACTATTCCGAGATTAGTTCTTTTAAGATTGGTGTTGTTTGCATGAAAATTCTCCCACAATCTTCGCAAATGCTTTCATTAGACCAAAGAGACTTCGTCGAAACTCAACACCTGCACAAAACCCAGTGCACCGCGCAATATGTCACAAACTTTGCAACTCTGCTAAGCAAATACGAATACCTACTAAGAAATTTGAAGTTAGCTGACCCAATTCAAATGAATTTTTCTTCAAAATTCAAAGCAACATGATGGGTCCAAACTCGAAAAACTCAATGGGTGAACGATTTGCTGATTGCAAATCTTAAAATGGATAGACTCCAAATCTTAAAGAGAACACAACAATGTTAGCAGGTAAACTAACTCGAATGGAGGCCATAAAGCAGTATTGGCAGCCTTGACAATCCGAGCGGACGAGCTTGGAGTCATAACGAAATCCCTATAATGAAATGTATTTTCCTTTTTGTTTGACTAAAATGAAAAGGAAAATTTGGT
>QANX01004168.1:961-18471 GCA_003254975.1 Ochetophila trinervis
AATTTAAGGATGCAGACAGGGGCATTTTCGTCCTTTTAAGTCCAGTCTCAACCAAATTACCAAATTGCCACTCACACAAATTTAACTATAACTTCTCGGTCTTAACTCCGAATCGAGCGTGCTGCTAGTCTACGAACTCGTATCGACTAGCTCTACACAACGGTACCCCGGTCAAAACCATAGCACGCTCACACAAAAAGTCAACTCCGAGCCCACTAAAAGTCAAACTGGTCAAAATTGAAAATTTTATTATTATTATTTTTTTTTTCTTCTCGAAACGGGATGTTACATGACATATACGATGGGATCTGCCAATTACACTTGCCTGAACTACATGTACCCGGTGCTAGTTTCAAAACCCCAGAGTATGAAGCCATCATGGGGGAGGGAATATACTAAATTTCAATTGCCGACAGACATTGGCTTTGTCGTTTTACTTGTTTGTCTCTAATTTTTTTCAACAAAAATGTGCCAAGAACATCCAAACAACATGCACCCAGTGTTTTAACAGCTTCAACATGAAAATTTGAAAGGAAAACACAATTTACCTTGTTGGTTATCGATGGGTCTGTAGATCCACCTATTTTTTTGATTTTGTCAAAAGTGAGAGGAACCTTGAATGGAGGATAAAATTTTAATTCATCAATCTATATTGTAAAATCGTGCTGGAGATACTATATGGAAAAGAAACCATCAAATTGGAACGAAAATTGGTGTGGGAATAGTTTACAGACATTCAGAGCAAAAAAATTTTTTTGACGATGATGGCATTTAAGGAACACCATTGTGGGTAAACAACCAATGTAAGCACAAATATCAACTTTGACAAGCAGTGAACTTATTTCTTTGAGAAACCCCAGCAGTGGGCATCTGTACCAAACGCCCTTGCATCCATTTGGATTATGAAAAATAGTTATTGACGAAGCCAACAACCAACTATCATTAAAACTTTATGAGCTTAAAGAAACTATTCATTGTGGCAAATGTTTTTATTTTTACTTATTTATTAATTTTTTATACTAGGTGGGAAATTCGAACTCAAGCAATTATGTTAATTCTTTTTCAAGGAAAATACATATAGATTTCTTAACTATTGTCTTCTAATTGTAAGAGAATGTAAAACAATTTTTGCACTGAAGAAAATTGTTTCGCATTGTCTTATATGTATTTTTAATTGATTTATTTATTTTTGACAACTGAATTTGGTGAATTGACTTATAAACAACCCTCTAAATACCATTGAAAAACTATTTTATTTTATGTCTACCATTGGTTTTAGCTATTAATACTCACGACTTCATTAACCCAAAAGTAAGATACCTATTATACTTTTGTTTTAATTTTTTTTATATCTATGTCTCTTCTCCTCCCTCATCTCTTCCTTATTTCTTCATTATTTTATATCATGTCTCTCTCTTTCTCTCACACACACATATTGACACTTGAAGAAACTCATTTTCAAAAAACACCTGCCGAGTTGAAATGTATGGAGTTTGAATGGCCATAGATTCAACAACGAACTTATGCCGAAAAACCCAAACAAAATTGGGGAAGTATAGTTGTGTTCTTTCCCGCCCTATCTAACACATACTACCCATGCCATGGGCAGTACTTGTTACCATGGGTAGATAAGAACACTATAAATGTCCAACCCTTTATTGTTCTTACCCGTCTTTTGGGTAACAAACTGCTCTTCAAAGGGGCTATATCTTTTACCAAGGACGAGGAACAAAATAAAGAGGGCAAGGTTTCTATATCTCTATCCACGCCTTATGCAACACACACCGCTCAATTACAAAGCACAGTGCCCTATCTAAGAGCGGTGTGCATCCGAAAAATATACTATGATTACTTTTTATTTTATTTTTTTAGGGTATTAAACACCATATATACTATGATTATAAACACCAATTATCGCACCAAAATATGATATTATATTACAATTTTAGTTACAAGTCAAAATGCTAACGAATAGATTCATACAGTTCTATAATATCTACTCCGATTGTTGGAAAAAAAAAGATGAAATTTTTTCTAAAAAACTAAAAAAACTAAATTCCTACCAATGATGTCATCGTTATGTTATGGAGTGTTGCAATTGTCGTACTAGTCTCATTTGGGTGGTCTCATCGAAAGCTACACTCCATGGATGAGTAATTAGAAATGAAGCTAACGGTTTCCTTCTTGACGTAAAACTCATCATATATGTGTTTGTTGCAGCATGAATTTTATTGGCGGGGCTCTCAAACGACGATCGACGATGAAGATGATGGTGACGACAATGGTGTCAAGATGACTATGGCTATAGCAGTGGTGGGGAAGCTCGCCCAGGTCTTGTAGCCCTTCTCTTTGACTGCTCCCGTGGTGGGTTTGTGGACCTTTTATTCAAGTTACCCTGTGGTGGAGAAACATCCGATAAAACCACTGACTTGTCTTTACCCTTATCTGCAATGGGATTGAAAATGAAAGTTTAAGAAATTTGTTTGAAATTTGAGTTTGATTGAAGTATTTATAAGGTCACTATCCAATGAAGGTGTGTAATAATTAGGGCAGTGTTGTGAGACACGAAAATACGAGACTTCTCAACTGTTTTACATCACCCAACTAGTCTCACCCCGCTTTTACTATGGGTAGTATGACATAAAGTATGGCAATGTACACCTCTCAACATTTGCACACACCACCTTTATGTCGGGCAGTGTGGCATTAAATAGGACGAGGTGTGAACTCTACCCATAAATTGCACACACTATCCAAATTTTACACACATTGCCCCAAAATTACACACACCACCCAGGTCTTGGGCGGGATAGGTACTATCTTCTTTAACCTCCCATTTTTTTCATTTTTTTATTGTCCAAACCTTTATTCAAGGTGTGTAGTTGCTCTACCCTTGGTTTTCTTTTTCTTAACAATAAGAGTTCAACCTCCATCCTTGATATTTTCTTATTTTCCTTCAAGATAATCAATCTTTATGTCCTTAAAAGTAAAAAAAAAATATTATTTATTTGCTAAAAAAATACAAATGGTAGGTAACATCATGAAACAAAGAAAGAGATAAAATAGCACTTGAGGGTGTAGCTCAGTGGTAGGAGCCAACTCATCTATCACACCTACGAGTCCGGGAGTTGTGGTTCAAGTCTTGATAGCCCCATTTCGACTCAAATGCTCCCTTCCTTTGCTACCGCACGAGGGAATGGAAGTTTCCAAGTGATACGGGCCCTCGGTGTGGACTCCTACTGGGTTGTAAATACGTCTAAGATTGACCCATTCACTAGATAACTCATGAGCCTATGACCCTGCTACGGGTATGTCCTTTTTTATTCACAAAAAAAAAAAGATAAAATAGAAAACCTTGATAAGAGGATGATGACATGATGGACATGAATAACTAAAATAAAAAAGTGAGCATGAAAGTTATTGATTTGGTTTGATCGAGTTGTTTGAAAAAAATCATGTCAGATTATTTGTATTGTAATCCTGACAACATGTTTTAACCTCTATTAGTGGTTTATAACTTTCACATGTATATGTATAGGTGTATGTACAGAAGGCTCTTGATTAATGTGGGTTTTGATGGTATGATTAGGTGGGATTCTAAAGGTTCGTTCAAACCATTGCATGTGTTGAAGCCTACAAGACTTTCTTTCATTTGCTCCACGCTTTGTCGACATTTTGGGTAGATTGATTACATTTTTGTTTTTGTTTTTTCTGTGTTTACCTTCGATCGTTTGTTAAAGTTTGCATTTTGGTTTTTAGTATAGTTGTGTAGAATTGAGCTCTTTTTTTTTTGTCAAACTAGAGTTAGGCTTCTCATTGCAACTTAAAAAATTAATAATAGTGATACTAATAATAATTAATAAAAGAAATGCTAGATTGAAAATCAACCAACATCAACCTGTTAATGAAATCAGACCCATTTTGAAAATGATTTTTCCTTTTATTTCCTTTGTCCACTAGACATGGTTTTATTTGTCATTCATGTATGTTTAGTCTATTTAATAAACACTTTTAATAGAAAATCAAAAGCATAAATGTTGTTAAACAAGCTATCATAAATAAATTATTCGTATTTAATGTGTTTCTTTTAGAAAATATTAATAGTAATATTGACCTTTTTTTTTGGGGATTAATTGATTCTTAGTTGTTGACACTGATAGGAACTAGAATCACTTATATATATACATATTTGTTGCTGGATCCTGAAACATGAGTTCACAACTTCTTCTCTCTTTTTTTTTTTTTAATGTTATTTGTATGCAAATAGGACTTTTATATGAACTTGTTGATTCATGCGTATGCTTTGGTTTTTACTTTTACTATCAACTGTGACTCTTAATTCTATTTAGGATTCCTGGAAGGAAAGTCTTTTTTTGTATTTTATTCTGATTCTAAATGATTTGGCTCTTTTCATCAAAAAAAGAAAAGAAAACTAACTTGGCTTGTTTTCAGGAGGGATCCATACTCCGTGAAGCCTTTTGAAGGACTAAAATTTGTTGATGTTGGTTGTGGTGGTGGAATCCTTTCTGAGGTATATCTTTTTATCATAATTGTGGCAATACACCACTTTCTAGTTAGTCTCTTTGCAGTTGACTCTGAAAGTTTCTTGTTATTCGTGAAATATGTGTCCTTTGAGTTTATGGCTCGAGAGTTTCGGCGAAATGCCAGATTCCTTTTTTCTTGTGTGTATAGGGTTGTGCATGCTTGAATATGTTTGCCATTGATGTCCAAGTAGCTATCTTTCTTCTTTAATTCAACAAATAGCTACACATAAATACTTTTTGGGATTGACCAAGGAGTAATGTGGTCAATTAGTCTATTTTTGTAATGAATGCTTTGTGGAGATTATGAATCATTTTAGATTAGTTTTGCACCTATTTTACTTTGGTAAATCCACCTCCATGTGCATCGTCCGTCATATGCATCCCCACCTTTCAATTTTATTGCATTTCACTCTATTATCATGCATCCTCGTTTTAGTTACAGAAATACAAAATACAAAAGGCCTTTCATTTAATTTTCTTGGATCTTAAGTTAAACAAAAATGAATCAAGTAAGCACTTTTATCATTACCCTACTCCAAAAATTAGGAAAAAGATAAAAGAATAACAAAAAGTTCATCCAAGTTACTGAAAGTACTTGTTTATATAAAATAAGTTATTCATAATCTTCAAATGTTAGGTATAATTTGTTGTCCATTTAGTACATGGCATCATCTTAAAAATTAGCTTATGTTTCAAGACATGACTTTGATATATGTATCTGCTACATTTTTCCAAATCTTTTAATTTTCACTTGAAGAAACCCGAAGTTCTAGCACAACGTTCAATAAAGAAACTCATTTTCACGAAACTTACTGCAAAAAGGATATCCGTCGACGGAGCTTCAAATTTATGGAGTTTAAACAATTATAGACCCAAAGATAAACTTATGCCGAGAAACCTAAACAAAATTAGAGGAAGTATAGTTATGTTATTCTCTGGGCTATCTAACACACACCGCACATGCCAGGGGCGGTATTTGTTCCCATAGGTAAGAAAGAACACTACAAGTGTCCAACCCTTTATTGTTCTTACCCGCCCTATGCAATACAAACTGCTCGATTACAAAGCATAGTTCCCTATCCAAGGGAGGTGTGGCTCCCAAAAATATACAAAGATCAATTTTTGTTTTATTTTCTTAGCGTATTAAATACTATATATACTATGATTATAAACCGCAAAAATAATGATAAACACCAAATAACGCACCAAAATATGATATTATATTACAATATTAATTACAATTCAGAATGTTGACAACTGGATTACATACAGTTTTATTACATCTACTCTAATAATTGGAAAACATACAAACAAACAAAAAAAGTTAAAAATTTCCTAGAAAACTAAAAAAAACTAAAAATGCCTACAAGTGCTGTCATCGTTATATTATGGAGTGTTGTCATTGTTGTACTAGTTCCATTTGAGCGGTCTCAATGAAAAGCAACGCTCCATGGATGAGAAATAAAAATGAAGACAATGGTTTCCTTCATGATGTAGCACTTATCACAAGTGTGTTTGTCGCAACAGAAATTATATTGGCAGGGCACCTACACAATGATCATTGATGAAGATGATAGCGACAGTGGCAGGGTGGCTATGGTTGTGGCAATGGTGGGGAAGCTCGTCCAGGTCTTATGGCCCACTTCTTTGATGACCTTTGTGGTGGGCTTGTGGACCTCCTATTCAAGTTCCCCTGCTATGGAAAAAAATCCAATATAACCACCAACTTGTCTTTACCCTTATCTGTCACAGGATTCGAAATGTGAATTTAAGAAATGTGTTGAAATGAGGGTTTGATTGAGGTATTTATAAGGTCATTGTGGAAGAAAGTTGGGTGAGCTTCAGAGAGTCTTTTCATATTCAGGAAAGCATGCTGCCCTTTGAAAAACATGCAACATCCAACGAATGTGTGGAATAATTAGAACGGTGTGAGATACAAAAAAAGAAACAAGATTTCTCAACTGCCTTACATCATCCAACTAGCCTCACCCCTCCTTTACTGTAGGCGGTGTGGCTTAAAGTAGAGCAGTGTATACCGTCCAACATTTGCACACACTGCTTTTACGTTGGGTAGTGTGGCATAAAATAGGGCGGGGTGTGAACTCTACCTATTGCACACACTGCCCCAAAATTACATACACTGCCTATGTCTTGGGTGGGGGATATACTTTCCTCTTCAACTTCTGTATTTTGAAATTTTTTTTTATTGTCCAAACCCTTATTCAAATTGTGTACCAGCCCTGCCTTTAGTTTTTTCTCTTTCACAATAAGGGTTCAACATCTGTCTTTGATTTTTTTCTTATTTTCCTTCAAGATAATCATTCTTTTATGTTATTAAAAGTAAAAAATTAGTAGTTATTTGCTAAAAAAAAGTACAAAATGGTAGGTAGTATCATTAAAAACAAAGAAGATGTAAAATAGAAAACCTGAATAAAAGGATGGTGACGTAGTAGACATGGATAACTAAAATAAAGAAGTGAACATAAATAATTAATTTATTGGTGAATGAATATCGGTACCAAAATTCCTTATTAAAATTCCTAGAAACATAAGAGCCTACAATCATTGGAAAAGAAGAAAGCAAGCAAACTCTTAATATTATCAACAATAAAACATTTTTGGCCCAATTTAAATGTTGGATCTTTAAGTAAATGAATCGACTCATTCCAATCACTTTTAAACTCTATCATGTTAAAACCAGCTTCGGCATAAAAGATTAAACTTTTAACTCAATTTTTTTTTTCCTTAACTTCGAATGTTGATTTGCAATGAACAAACAATATAAGAATATTAAAATTTAAAACTAAGATCCGAGGCCAGTGTAATGAGAATCAAATCCTTATTAAAAACTATAAATCTAAAAATTAATGTTATTCTTTTTTAAAAATTTAATTAAGTACAGTGAAAAGTTTTTGTTTTTTGTTTTTTTATTAAAATTAGTTTTATAATGTAAATGAATCTAATGGGTGTGTATTCAATTTACATTGTGTTTGGACTGATGAAATATGAGAGAAAGGAAAGGAAAAGAAAGATGTCTCTTGTTTCCATTGTTAAAAGTTAGAGGAAATGAAAAGAAAATTAGTGAAAATGTGCTGACTGTGCTTACAAAATTTGTTTCCTTCCAAATTTGAAAAGAAATGGAAGGAAAGAAAAATGGCTTTGATTAAAATTTTAGTATTTCAAAATTGCCCTTTTATATGTTTATTAAAAATACAATAAAGAAGTTCATACGAACGTATTTTTGTAAATAGCAAAAACTGGATTAATAATTTCTTTTAGCTTTGTTTCTTTTCTTTTCCTTTCCGTTAATAATCATTCAAAAAAACAACCATTAATAGTCTTTTACTTCTTCTTCTTCATTTTTTCCCTTTCTTTTCTTATATTTTCTCTCCTTTAAACCAAGCACAGTATTAGAGTTGGTTGAAAGAGTTTAAAAGTTTTGAGTTGAATGGTTAGAGGATCATATACAAATTAAAGAGTATTTAATTCAACTTATAATAGATTTTATAAAAGTCTACAACATCGTGTATTCAATTAGAATTTTTTAAGAATTCGAAAATATTTAAAAAAGTTATTAATTTTGAAAAAATAATAAATTTAACAGATTTATAAAATTTTAAAAAAAATTGTGAATAAAAATGTCAAATAAAATTTCACTATTATTTCAAAGATTTTAAAAAGATAATATATGTTTAAATTATTATTTCTTTAAAATTAATCTGATTTTTTATGGTACTTTTTATATTCTATTTTTTCTTTTTAATTCAGACATGCATTATAGATGTATTATATAGTTTCTTATGGTAATTCTTTATTAGTATTTTTTTTTCTGTGATTTTCCTGATAGATATATTTATGTGAATTATATTTTATGGAAATTTATGCAAATGTTAAGTAATAGGAAACCAATTTTTAACATTATCTATAAAATATAAAAATTTCTCGCCTCCATGCTGTATATCCATTCACTTACTTAAGCCTTTATTTGTGCATCAATTTTTATTTCTTTACATATTTGGGTTGCACAATTTGTGTATCTCTATACATTTATGAAACATGCTCATTTTTTTTATGCATATAACTATTCTATGCTATGGACTACCATGTGGCGTGGCTATATCATTGAAAATTTTGTTATTGCAAATTGTCTATTATAGTATAAATTGATACTTCAAATTGTCTATAGTATAAAAAAATTCGGTCATTTTCACTAGTCTATATTTTTTCTTTGGTAGGGATTTTCTCTCATTTTATTATTTTTTTTCTGTTTCATGAATTATTTTGATTTGTTTTGGTTAAGTTAACAGTCTACTTGTTAAGTGAAAAAGATGTTGAGGTCGACTGAGTCATCAGGTTGTCACAACAGAGTGACATACGGAGCTTGTTTACACTTTAGATATCCTCTTCCAATGAATTATTTTCCCTCTTGCATATCATCCTTATATTCTATGCCCACAATTTCTTGAATTTTATGGTGAAACTTTTTACTTATTTTCCTTTTGTTGTTTAGGGGGCTCCATTTTTTACTTGAAAATTTATTTTTGAATTTTTTTTTACTTTTTGATAAGAAACAACTTTCCATGGATATGAAATCAGTACAACTGGTAAAGCAGAGAATAAAAAAATCCTCAGACAAAAAAAATTGTAAAAACAAAAACAGAACATGTACATTAAGACCATATAAAAGACCTGTAAACACATCAATTACCTTTGATATTTTGAACAATCAAGAAAAATGAAAAATCTATGAAAGCTTTATCTGTAAAGGCTAAGAGTGTATAAAAATCAGTCAACCTGACCCAACTCACAGAAAAATCAAATATTTAAATTGGATTGGGTTGGATGATTTGTAACATGTTATTATCGGGTCGGGTTTCAAGGTTGGATAATAAAAAGCCCGTAAATCCGTAGCCATATTAAAAAATAAAAACCAAAAAACCCATTTGCCCTAATAATACGCCCGCAGCCCCTCCCCCTCTCCAAGTTGAATCCCAAATCCCCGAGCCCCTCATGTGCAGTCGCCAGTCTGCACCGCCAGCTCCAGCCCCCGTCGCCCCACTGCTCCGCCAGCTCCAGCTCCGGCGCCGCCCCCTCTCAGCTCCAGGCCCCAGCCCGAGTGAATCCCGACTGTACCGTCCCTCTCTCCCAAGTGATTCCCAAGTCCCCGAGACCCCGACGGCCCCGCCCCTCCTCTGCTCCGCCAGCTCCAGCTCCAGCGCCGCCCCCTCTCCTCTGCAGTATGTTTTTTCTTCTTTTGGAAATAAAGAAACGAAAAAAAAAATTGATGTGCATGTTGTTCTGTTACAAAATACAATAATTGAATACCATTATAGGACTGTCTCAGTATGGGTGGAGTGAGTGAGACAGTTGTGTTGTACAATTGCTTGATTTGTAAAGTTATTGATAATGGGATAGTGTTGCAAACGAAGTAGCTAGTTATATGGAGTAGCTGACTGATGTTTGAAATGTGTTATGGTATTTTTCCTCCAAAGCACTTCACAGGTATTTAACTTTCAATGGAAAACCAGCCAAGCAAAGACTTTTCACTCTTTAAGGAACACTTGATTTCCAAATAAAATCCAAATGCCCAATAAACAAATTTTCACCACTATCTATGATTAATAATTAAAAAAATAATTGGAAATCGGAGAGCTCTGCTGCTGATCCATCTTATTGCACTTTCAAAAATCTACGGTCCTGCAAGACCATTTATCTCGTAGCTGAAGGGTTTCACAGGTACGATCTTTGACCCGATTTCCATATCTCCCCTGGGTTCTTTTATTGCCTTCAAGAGGGTAGAAAAATTCAACTAGTTGGTTCTAAATTTTTTTGTTTTTCTAATTATTTTCTCCATTGAAATAATTGTCGAGTGATTACTATTGAAGGGTTTAAGGGAAAAAGATAAAAAAGATCAGGAGTGGAGAATCGTTGCTTCTACTGAGAATTTAAGTTGGATAGCCAATGAAGAAAGAATAGCATCCAACAGTGTTGTTGCAAAGGGTTGATTGAGTGCTTAGATACTTAGTGGTCGGGGATTTTAAACTTAATGCGACTTTACTGTGTGAAACGATGCCACTCCTCCATTTTGATCAATTTCTATTTGTTTGAAATGTATAATTAATTATTTGAAACTTTTAGCTAGAGAAGTTACTCATATCGAAGTGGATGCCTGCCTTTTAATTGCTATATAGCAATAGATAGGTTGTAAAGTTTTAACAAGCGTATCAAAGAATTTGGTATATTTGGATTTGTTTAAAGAGTATTTGTATTGTATTGTATTGGTGTTTTTGTTCAATTTCCTTGATGAAAGCTGTTATTACTTGATTTATGCTCTTTGATTTGTTCGTAATTTTTTTATATATGGACGTGCATTAATGAAACTTATGTTCTCATGCTTATCTGAATTATGTATTCTCTTTTGGCTTAGATTTCTGAAAATATGTCATTGTCTCTCACACACACAGCCTTGCTTCCTCGTGCCATGGCTTTCAATCTCCGGAACCAACTTCGATCACTATACACCGCCACGAACCACCACCACTGCATTCTCTCTCCTCTCGTCGGAGCTTCACAATCCTTCATTTTCAGTCCATGTAGGCTCTTTGCTGATGTTCCGGCTATCTCCGTTCCCTCTTCAGCTCCACCACCACTAAACCCTTACTCCATCAAAACCTCTTCGGCTCCCTCATCTTTGAATCAGTTCGAGCTCTCGAAGTTCGCTGCCATTGCCGAAACCTGGTTAGCTTTATATATTAATATATATTGAAAAGAAAATCAGAGTTTAACTTGTTCGGGTTAGTAAATTTGCTGTTTGGAGCTGAGATTGATCTTGGAAAGTTATTGATTTTGTTTGGTCGAGTTGTTTGAAAAAAATCATGTTAGATTATTTGTATTGTAATCCTAACAGCATGTTTTAAGCTCTATTAGTGGTATATAACTTTCACATGTATATGTATAGGTGTATGCATAGAAGGCTCTTGATTAATGTGAGTTTTGATGGTATGATTAGGTGGGATTCTGAAGGGCCATTCAAACCATTGCATGTGTTGAATCCTACAAGACTCGCTTTCATTCGCTCCACGCTTTGCCGACATTTCGGGTATATTGATTACATTTTTGTTTTTTCTGTGTTTACCTTCGATTGTTTGGTAATGTTTGCATTTTGGTTTTTAGTATAGTTGTGTAGAATTGAACTTTTTTTTTTTTGGTCAAACTAGAGTTAGGCTTCTCATTGCAACTTAAAAAATTAATAATAGTGATACTAATAATAATAATAATAATAATAAAAAAAAAATGCTAGATTGAAAATCAACCAACATCAACCTGTTAATGAAATCAGACCCATTTTGAAAATGATTTTTCCTTTTATTTCCTTTGTCTACTAGAAATGGTTTTATTTGTGATTCATGTATGTTTAGTCCCTTTAATAAACACTTTTACAGAAAATCAAAAGCATAAATGTTGTTAAACAAGCTATCAGCTATCATAAATAATTTATTCTTATTTGATGTGTTTTCTTTAGAAAATATTAATACTAATATTAACCTTTTTTTTTGGGGATTAATTGATTCTTGGTTGTTGACACTGATAGGAACCATAATCACTTATATATATATATTTGTTGCGGGATCCTGAAACATGAGTTCACAACTTTTTTTTTTTTTTTTTATGTTATTTGTATGGAAATAGGATTTTTATATGAACTTGTTGATTCATGCGTATGCTTTGGTTTTTACTTTTACTATCAACTGTGACTCTTAATTCTATTTAGGATTCCTGGAAGGAAAGTCTTTTTTTGCATTTTATTCTGATTCTAAATGATTTGGCTCTTTTCATCAAAAAAAGAAAAGAAAACTAACTTGGCTTGTTTTCAGGAGGGATCCATACTCCGTGAAGCCTTTTGAAGGACTAAAATTTGTTGATGTTGGTTGTGGTGGTGGAATCCTTTCTGAGGTATATCTTTTTATCATAATTGTGGCAATACACCACTTTCTAGTTAGTCTCTTTGCAGTTGACTCTGAAAGTTTCTTGTTATTCGTGAAATATGTGTCCTTTGAGTTTATGGCTCGAGAGTTTCGGCGAAATGCCAGATTCCTTTTTTCTTGTGTGTATAGGGTTGTGCATGCTTGAATATGTTTGCCATTGATGTCCAAGTAGCTATCTTTCTTCTTTAATTCAACAAATAGCTACACATAAATACTTCTTGGGATTGACCAAGGAGTAATGTGGTCAATTAGTCTATTTTTGTAATGAATGCTCTGTGCAGATCATGAATCATTTCAGATCAGTTTTGCACCTATTTTACTTTGGTAAATCCACCTCCATGTTCATCTTCTGTCATATTCATCCCCACCTTCCAATTTTATTGCATTTCACTCTATTATCATGCATCCTCGTTTTAGTTATAGAAATACAAAATACAAAAGGCCCTTCATTTAATTTTCTTTGGATCTTAATATGAATCTTAAAGTATTTTTATCATCACCCTACTCCAAAAATCAGGAAAAAGATAAAAGAAAAGAGTCAAAGAGGAACAAAAAGTTCATCCAAGTTACTGAAAGTACTTGTTTATATAAAATAAGTAATTCATAATCTTCAAATGTCAGTTATAATTTGTGGTCCATTTAGTACAGGGCAGCATCTTAAAAATTAGCTTCTGTTTCAAGACATGACTTTGATATAGGTATCTGCTACATTTTTGCAAATCTTTTAATGTTCACTTGATGATCTCATATTCAAGTCAAAGTACGGTTGACTGTAAATTTTGAATTGCAATGAATAATAGAGATAGAACGTGTTTATCAATCCATTCATTATTCTTATTGTAGTTAGTTATCTAAATCAATATTTTCTCTACATTGAAATGGTTGTGATAAGAGGTGATCTTAATTAGGTATTTAATTGAACTACTTTATTTTTATTTTTTTTTCCCGTTCCCATTTTCAGCCTTTAGCTCGAATGGGAGCAACTGTAACAGGAGTTGATGCTGTGGAGAAAAATATAAAAATTGCTTGCCTCCATGCTGTATGTCCATTCACTTACTTGGGCCTTTATTTGTGCATCAACTTTTATTTCTTTACATATTGGGGTTGCGCAATAATATGTGTATCTCTATACATTTGTGAAACATGCTCATTGTTTTGATGCATATAACTATTCTGTGCTATGGACTACCATGGGGCGTGGCTATATCATTCAAAATTTTGTTATTGCAAGTTGTCTATTATAGTATAAATTAATACTGCAAATTGTCTATGGTATAAATTAATCCAGTCATTTTCATTACTCTGTATTTTTTCTTTGATAGGGATTTTCTCATTTTATTATTTTCTTCTGTTTCATGATTTATTTTGATTTGTTTTGGTTAAGTTAAGAGTCTACTTGTTAAGTGAAGAAGATGTTGAGGTCCACTGAGTCATCAGGTTGTCACAACAGAGTAACATACTGGAGCTCGTTTACGCTTTAGATATCCTTCCGATGAATTATTTTCCCTCTTACATATTGCCCTTATTCTATGCCCACAATTTCTTGGATTTTATGATCAAACTTTTTAGGGGGCCCCATTTTTTACTTGTAAAGTTATTTTTGATTTTTTTGCTTTTTGATAAGAAACAACCTTTCATGGATAGGAAATCAGTACAAATGGTAAAGCAGAGGATAAGAAATCCTCCAAAAAAAAAAGAGTAAAAAAAATTGTAAAAATAAAAACAGAACATTAACATTAACATTAAGATCATATAAAAGACCTGTAAACACATCAATCAACCTTGACATTTAGAACAATCAAGGAAATTGGGGAATGTATGAAAGCTTTATCTGTAGAGGCCCACAAAGCTGCGAAGTAGTTAGCTTTCCCGAAAAGATCACTGCTCATCACTTTTTCCACCATCAATGCCCCCACAAAATTTAGGAAACACCCAACAAAACCTGACTCTTGTAACAATCTAATCCACAAACTTCTTGTAACTTTACGGTGAAGAAATAGATGATCTACAGTTTCTCCTTCCTCTTTACACAAATCGCACCAAGATGGTGAAATAGCCCAATATAGATTTTTCCTCCAAAGCACTTCACAGGTATTTAACTTTCAATGGAAAACCAGCCAAGCAAAGACTTTTCACTCTGTGAGGAACACTTGATTTCCAAATAAAATCAAAAGGCCCAAAAACAAATTTTCCACTATCTATGATTGCATGGAAATAAGATCCCACAGAATCAAAAGACCATTTTCTTTTGTCAGCAGCTAAAAAATTCGCACAAAAATTTCCTAAAACAGCTAACAAAGAGCTTAGATCTTCAATGGTTCTGTCATTCAAATTTCTTCTAAAGGAAAATTTCCAATTACTCACATGATTAGAGGACAAAACATCTGAAATGAAAGTGTTATGAGCATTGGACAATCTGAAAGTCTTTTAAAAGTGACAGCAAAAAGCTGATCACCTCACCACAGATCTTCCCAAAAGCGTATATTATTGCATGTTCCTACTTCCCACTTACCAATTCTAAAAAAAAGAATCAAATCCCTGAGATATAAATTTCCATGGGTTTCTAAAAGAATCTCTAGTAACTAAGTTTAAATCCCAGCCATTAGGATGTAAACGATATTTGCTTCTAACAACCAATCCCCATAAAGAATTTTGTTCCAATGGAAATCTCCAAAGCCATTTTCCTAATATCTTTTTCAAATTTCTAATCCCAAGTCCACCCATAGCCTTACTTTTGTGTTTTGACTACCAAATCCCGATCTACTAAATTATGAACTTTCCCTCCCTCTTTTCCATCCCATAAAAACTGTCTCATTAATTTCTCTAAAATTTTAAACACTGATTTTGGCTAAACTAAAGATAAACATATAGTATATGGGGATACTTCCCAAAACAAAATAGGAGTTAATCTGCCTCCTATTAAAAAAAGGCCTTTTTCCAACCCATCTAGCCTCTTTAGAACTTCTCTATTACTGGATTCCAAAACTCCATAGAAAGTGAATTCCCACCAAAGGAAGACCTAAGTACTTTATAGGCCATTCTCCCACTTCACATCCTAAACGCCTAGCTGTATCTTGTACTAGGCTCCACATTAATACCTACAATTGTACTCATTCTCATATTGATCTTAAGTCCCGAGCAAAAACTAAAAAACTTTAAAATGGCATCCGTATTCTAAAAATTATTTAAAGAGTTATTCAAAATGATTAGGTATCATTCCCAAATTGTAAATAAGACACTAATATTTTCTCTCTTCCTAATTTAAAACCCTCAACAATATTATTCCTAACAGCCTTATCCATAGTCCTACTAAAGACATCCACAACAAGGGTAAAGAAAAAAGGAGATAAAGGATTTCCATGCCTCAATCCTCTTGAAACACCAAACCTCGCTCTCGGCATTCCATTAACCATGATGGGAAAGGAAGACGAACTAAGACAAGTAAATTGAGTATTAACCAAGACTAGATCTTGTAGTTCACTTTCTCTAATAAAATCATAAAAAATATTCGTACTTTCTGTAACTCTAGAATTGGGAAATTTCTCATGACCAAATCTAGCTAATAAAATCATCAAAAATAAATTTCTCTAGAATTGGGAAGTTTCTCATAACCAAATCTAGCTACATTAAAATAGCCCCCCATAGACCAATTAGGACCACAAATTGAGTTTAAACTAGCCAGCTCTTTCCAAAAATAAAATCTTTCCCTATAGGAATTAGGACCATTAACCCCAGACAGCCACCAAGAAAAATTACAAGATTCAATTCTTTAAAAGTTATCTTTGTTAGTAATCATCTTTGATAAATTCAATATTTATCGTGAGTCCAAACTTATTTTAGACTCTCAGGGTTAGTTTAGCATTTATAATGCATTTTCTTGACTCGAGGACTGATTTTGGGATTCATGCTTTATAGTCAGTTAGGCATTCATTCCTCAATTTCAGCTGGCAATTTAATTATCATTCTAATTAATTTCATTGCCATTTCTAGCATCGTCAATCTTAAATTCAATGCCCTCCTTATGCTCAATGAATTTTCCATTCGACACTAAATGCTCAAGTAGATTTCTCTGTGTTCACATGTTATTTATTTATTTTTTTCCCGCTCTATAGATTATTAAATATGCCTCATTAATACAGGATTTGGATCCTTCGATCTCAACGATTGAATATTGTTGCACAACAGCTGGTACATGCCAAACTTGTTTATTTATGTGTCGTTTGAGCTTTCTGATAATTCATTCGCCTGATATTAAGTTTATTGCATCATCTAAAGTGCATGTTACCATCCTTAATGGTATAGATGAATTCAAAATTGTGCTGAGGACTAATTAAAAGCTGACGTCTTTTCTGGTTGTAGTGAGTGTAGCTTTAATCTGATAATAGGTGGCGAGTAATCCTAACTCAAGCAACCATCTAAACAGATTTTTTATGTCTCATCGATGCATGATGTTACTGCTTTTGCTTGTCGGATATCTTTAATGATCTCGTTTTATGCATTTTTTGCATGTCTAAATTATGCATTCAAAATATATGGCTTATTAAACCGCACATTAAGAAAACAGGCACCAATATACTGATCTGGCCTTATCTAATCAAGCTGTGCTGTTTTATGTTGTTAACTCGTCTTTCACTATGATAGAGTCATAAAATGTTGTTTGCATCTTAAATTACATAGTTAACTTGGATTATAAAAAGAAAGATTTGGAATTTTGTCATCGAGTACTTATTTTTTTAATTCAAACTTTTATATCTTCTTCTTTTGTTAAGAACTGGAAGCTTATGTTTGTTTAATCATGCACAGAAAAGCTGGTCGAGGAACAGAGGACTTTTGATGCTGTGATTGCTTTAGAGGTATGCACTCTCTCTTTCTATTGCCTCCCTACTTTAGAAGTCCATTCTGCTTATAGATTTTTTCATTCTTCAGTTTTGACATATGTACCTTCTTTAATTGAATAAACTAATTTCTTAGGGGTCAGTTT
>QANX01004168.1:18591-48787 GCA_003254975.1 Ochetophila trinervis
AAAAAAAAAAAAAAAAAAAAAAAAAAAAGAAACAAAATACAAAGATCAAACACAATTCGAAGTTGTATTCAATTTGGTGTTATATTTTCTTTTTCTCCCTCAGATTTATAGTTAATTTAGATGCCTAACAACCTCTAACTACCACTAACACACACTTGGCATAAGCAAAGGTAGAGAAAAATTAAAAAACAAAAATTAAAAACCAACCATGTTACCTAACGACATCTTAGTTCCTATATTTGTTTTATACTTGATGCTTTTATTTTCCCCTTTCCTAAGTGATAGCTGTGTTTTATATCTCAATGCTATTATGGCTATCATTGCATGAGTTTTCTATTTTTTTAATTCTTAATGTGGTGCTATAGTTCATAGATGGACGTGCATCTTCATATTCATTTCCAATGACCAACGAAAGTATGAAATAATTTGTCTGATGATTGATGTGATAAAGTTTATGGAAAGTACATAATTCTGAAAATAGGTCCCTCTCGAGATGATATGTTCCTTCTTTTTCTCTGTGTCGTCAGTTTGTTCTAATATTGGGACGAATTTGATTTGTAAATTGATATATTGTATTACTTTAAGGTAATCGAGCACGTAGCAGATCCTGCTGAGTTCTGCAAGTCTTTGGCAACATTAACTATTCCTGGTGGAGCTACTGTGATTTCAACTATCAATCGATCTATGAGAGCATATGCTACTGCTATTATTGCAGCAGAGTATCTTCTCCATTGGGTATTATTCTCTCACCAAAAACTGCAGCTCATTTAGTATTGTTGATTTGCCATTTAGCACCATTTCATTTGCTTCACCTATCTAGTGTTTACTTGAGGCCTTTCATTTTCTCTCTCTGATTTTGCGCCAATCATACATGAAGATGAATTCCAGTTGACAATGAAAATAAAACAAATGGGGACTTTAAATGGAAATTTAATGTCAGAATAGTGCCAGCTTAAATATATGGAAAATATTATATTACACGTGCTCAGTAGATATGATTAGCAATTTAGCAGAGAGCATAGTTGTACAGCCACTTTGTTTTCATTTGGATGAATAAACTGAAAGAGAAAATTCGGTTTCTAGCTCTTTATTCTTAAAAGTTACGCATTGCTGCATAAAGTTAAGGTGTACACTCTTCTTAAAAGTGATTAATTCATATATATTTCAATTGCAGACATTTTTGATAACTTGTTGGATTGATACAAAATTAAATTTTACAGCTCCCTAAAGGAACACATCAATGGACAAGTTTTTTAACTCCTGAAGAACTAGTATTGATCCTGCGGCGGGCTTCGATTTCAGTAAGCCAAACAAACACTTTATTTCTACTAAATTCTACTACATGCATAATACATACATATATATATAACCTCTGGTTTTGTTCAGTGAAGCTTGTTTTAGAATTTGATTGATTTGGTTCAGGTCCAAGAGATGGCAGGATTTGCTTACAACCCCTTGACAGGACGATGGTCTCTATCCGATGATATAAGCGTAAATTTCATTGCCTTTGGTACCAAAAACAGCCAGTAAAAAGTAAATTTCATTTTTTATTTTTTATTTTTATTTTGTTCACATAATTTTTAACCCCTTCACCATTTGTTATTAGTTTCCTGTTTCCAGTTTCCAGTTTACAAAAGGAAATTGTTTTCCCTCCCAACTGTAAATAAGATATCTGTGAAAGTCTATTTAATATGGAAAAGAGGTGAAGAGTGGGAGAGGGGGATAGAAAGGCTTGGTCTTTTTATTCCATACCACTTTTCGAGATGGGACTTTCTTCTTTTTAAGTTTTTGTAGGTAGCCAAACATCGAGTAAGAAAAAGGGGATGATTATTTTATTGGAAAGCGAGAAAGTTGATAAATAAAAAATAGGATATAAGAATAATGTCATAACCATTACCATCACTGTTGACGTCATCGTTACCGAATAGGGATTGTAATTTGCGCTTCCCGAGGTGTTCAATTGCCGCGCCATAGTGGGCCTGCTTTCCACTTTTTTTTTTTCTTTTCTTTTCTTCATGTCAAGCTGCTTAATTTTTCAAAAATAAAAAAGAAAATAAAAAACTTGGTTAATTTACCACGATGTGTATTATTATTAAGCATACCAAAAAAGTCCAACTAATCCCCATGTGAGTGCCCAGATTTATTGTCCTTATTTGAAGGAAAATCCGGATTTTCGTTTTATTTTTGATTAAAATGTAACGTAGGAAGTTTAATAAACCTCAACTGCGGACTTTTATATGCAAATAGTTTAGGTTTATGTCTGTGTTAAAATTTATTTATTTAAATTTAATCATTTAAAATTTTATGTTTAAATATGTAATTTTAAATTTTTTTAAAAAAATATGAATTTGTTTCTCAATAAGCTGAATTTTGTATTCCTATTATATTATATGGAGTCCATTTAAAATTTTTATGATCTCTTAAATTTTCATCATTTAATTATATAAAAATTATTATAAATTTATGTCAAATTTACTATATTTGCTGTATACAAAAGTGGTCGTAGGAAATATAATAAATAAATTTTTATAGTTTGTAAATTTAAAAAGAAAATTATCTTCTATAAAAAAGAAAAAAAATCCTTTGCATCTTTTGTATTCAAATTACAACAAAAAGATTGATACTGTAATTTTTTGTTAGATCCGTTTAAAAATACTCATCTTTAATCTTCGTTATTTTAATAGATAAATTATTTAATTATATTAACATTAATATGTTAAATAATCTTAGTTTTATTCATAAAAAGTGAATTGTTATATAATCAATAACAGAAACGAACAAGAAGGTGTCCAGCAGTTTTAATAAGCCCAACCAAAATTTATTATTACCCGAAAAAAAAATCACAATTTAATATTAGGATTATCCAACAAACTCAGCAAAATTTATTTACTGCTTTTATCTTTTTAAAAGAATTCTTACATATAAATGTTTTTAAATTCATATTACATTTCGTAGCGCTCTGTCTCTCTAACTTTTTTTATTTTCCTTCTCTTCCTTTTCTTGTTTGTTTCCTCAGAAAATCCCAGGCTTAAAGTAATTCATTCAACAATTCACGCGAAAGAAAGAAGCGAGAAAAATGCCAAGACCCATTGAATTATCAGCTCAGAATCGCTTGGCCGTGCTCTCGGCTCACCTAGCCGCAGCAGCTTCCATTGCACCCGATGACGACCTCTCATCCACTCTCCAACCCCACTGCGTCTCTGCTCAGACCTTCGTTCCACCTCCTTCGGATCTCCGTGGTTCCTTGACCATCGTCGACGAGAGGACTGGTAAGAAGTACCAGGTTCAGGTCTCCGAAGAAGGGACCGTCAAAGCCACTGATCTAAAGAAGGTATTTTTCTAAGTCAAAGTTAGATTCAATAGCCAATTTTTATGTTTTTATGTTTTTTTTTTTGGAACATTAAACTCATTACAATGGGGAGGTGGAATTTAACCCAGAAAATCCTGGACCAGGAAGTGTATTCTTAATGATTTTATCACTGCAAGCCTACGACTACGAATACCGATTTTTATTTCTATATTTCAATTTGATTGATTTGTATTCTTACTGATTCGGTGTTTTGGGTTTCTTTTCGTTCTTGTTTTATAATAAAAAAGTAATATTTTATTTTTTTTGAGTTTCCATGATTTATATAAAACTCAAATTGAAGTGAAGTTACTGTTTTGAATTTATAGATAACGACGGGAAAAGTTGACAAAGGGCTTAAGCTCTATGATCCAGGCTATCTTAACACAGCCCCTGTTCGGTCTTCGATTTCCTATATTGATGGCGATGAGGGAATCCTTAGATATAGAGGATTCCCAATTGAGGAGTTGGCTGAGAAGAGTACCTATGTGGAAGTGGCCTACCTCTTAAGTAAGCGTTTTGCTAAACAAATTTTCTCTTTATGTGGAAGCTTCTGTTAGCTGACAATTGAAATTATTGGGTTCATGGCATCTATTAATCATTAAAGTTATGTAAGTTATGTGAATAATAAATTATTTATATTTTTGTTTTCCTTGTGTACCATCTAAGTTGATTAGTTAGAATTTTGCTTATGTTTTTCGGCAGTCTATTTAAAATTCATTTTCGTATTTTTATTTATTTATTTTTTCCAACTTTCATGCAGTGTATGGAAATTTACCTTCTGAAAGTCAGTTAGCAGACTGGGAATTTGCTATTTCTCAGCATTCAGCTGTACCACAGGGAATATTGGTATACCCATCTGGTTGAATTATGTAATTGAGGCATTTGGTGACATAATCAGAATGCTTTCCAATAGCTAATTAAAAACATACTCAGAAAATCTACCTTCTCTTTTTTATTCAAATGTACGTATGTCAATTCAGGTGCACATGCAACAAATGTGCTATTTTTGCTAGTTTCTTATGAAAATGAAGTAAACCAAAAAAACAAAACATTCTACATATGTTGTTGTGTGGAGGGTTTCATGGTATACTTTACTGCTTGTGTTTTTGAGACATTGAAACAGTTCGAGTAATCAAATTTATAAAAGATTCATATTATCACTATAGAATTAGCAACACCATTTGTTGCATTCCTTATACGTCCTTGTTTCTAAGATTATTGCTAGTTGAAGGAATATCACTTCATGTTAACTTTGAGAGGATACATCACACTCTGAATCAGTAATAGATAGTCTATGATCATTAATATGTGTGGCATGTGTCTTCTATGTTTGTTGAAAGTAAATCTCTGATTTAATTTAAAAATAAAGAATGTGTTTTGTGCATCCATTTTGAAGAAAAAATAGAAAAATGTTTGTTCCATTTTTAATGTTTAAGCATGTTAAATTTGTATATTTTTTTATTTCTGACAGGGTTGTTTTGTTTATTTTTATTTTTTCTCTAGGATATTATACAGTCGATGCCACATGATGCACATCCTATGGGCGTGCTTGTCAGTGCAATGAGTGCACTTTCTATCTTCCATCCTGATGCCAATCCTGCTCTTAGAGTAAGTTTTAACTTCTAGGTTCTTAGCATTTAGAGTATCTTATCATATTTATTAGTTAATAGTTGTTTTATGATATAGCATGTTGCTCATTTTTTGAGTTGATTTTTTAGAGTTTGAGTTTGTCGGAACTGTTTGATATCATATTAACCATTATTATTATTATGTTTCTAAATTTTCCAAGTAAAGCATGGTTTTATTAAAGCTTTGCTTTATCTTCACTTTTAGAGTGGATTATCAGCCTCAGCCCAAGGGTTGATCTGCTTTAAGCAGCTTTTGTGGAAAATATATTTTTAAATTATTTAATTGAGAGCTAGAAATCAAGCGCCTGTTCTTAGAGGAAGCTACTTTCCTGCATATTCTAATGATCTGAAAAGTGTTGGGGCAACTTGTGCCATGCTATACAAGCTACCAGATACTGTTAAATCTTCCATGCATTGACCATTTATTGGATGTCTATTAAGTAATCATGTATATTCATCTATATATTGATTATAAGAGGCTTTTCAGATACTGATAAATATATATTTTACATTGATGTAGGGCCAAGATCTTTACAAGTCGAAACAAGTAAGAGACAAACAAATTGCTCGTATTCTTGGGAAGGTATGTGCAGTTTTCTTTCTATCTTCTAACATTTTATGCCACATTCCTTTGCTATAGGCTTGCATCATTTAATGTCAGATTGGTTTTTAACTTCAGGTACCTACAATTGCAGCAGCTGCTTATTTGAGATTGGCAGGAAGACCTCCAGTCCTACCTTCAAGCAATCTTTCTTATTCTGAAAACTTCTTATACATGCTAGATTCTTTGTATGTTCTATAGGAATCTTCTGTCCCAGTTGTTGTTTAAAATGTTATTGTTATAATTTTTTTCCCCTCTGGTGTACTGTTCCTTTTAAAATGCCATTTATGATACATTAATTATTAGGTGGCACGATGATCTGGATTTTTAACGAAACTAAAAAAATGTGGTTGCAGGGGCAATAGGTCTTACAAACCTAATCCTAGACTAGCTCGTGTGTTAGACATTCTCTTCATACTGCATGCAGAACATGAAATGAATTGCTCCACATCCGCTGCCCGACATCTGGCATCAAGGTAGGCAATTTAGCATGAGTATCCAATGAAATAAATGACATTCTAAATTCTTTACAAGATACCTGTCTGTCTGTGTAGTGGTGTTGATGTTTACACTGCTCTTGCTGGAGCTGTCGGTGCCCTGTATGGTCCCCTTCATGGTGGAGCAAATGAGGTATGGCTTATGAGTAGTAGCATGTTTCGATTTTGTAATGTCAGCTTAAAAGCATTGCTACTGAAATTAATGCGATTTCCATTATGTGCAGCATCTAAACATGATTTGTTGTATGCCTCTAAAAGATAAGCATATCTTTGATGAGTTTGATTTGACAGGCTGTGCTTAAGATGCTTAGTGAAATTGGAACTGTTGAGAACATACCAGACTTCATTGAGGGTGTGAAGAGCAGGTATTTTTACTTGTATCCATTAGTTTGTTTAACAGGCAGTTTACTACTGCTGTTTCAAATCTTGATGGTCTTTTTCTCTTTAAGTATTTTTCAAAAGTCTTGTTCCATTTCATTTTCCAGGAAGCGGAAGATGTCAGGTTTTGGGCATCGTGTATACAAAAACTATGATCCAAGAGCCAAGGTGATAAGGAAACTAGCAGAGGAAGTATTTTCAATTGTTGGCCGAGATCCTCTTATTGAGGTAGTTTTCTGATCTCTGTATAATTCACTTAATATGGGTATCCATCCGCACTTTTTTTTTTCTTTTCTTTTTTTTTTGGGAAATTTGTTTAACTATATCACATCACCTTTACTTTGGAGTAAGGATTATAATATCACATTGATGGATATATATACCCCTGGTCAAGATTTATGGAAATCAAGGATCAATATTCTGTTTCAAGTGGGTGTTTCAGATTTATGGAAATATTTCAGATTGTTTTGCTCTCATTCACAACAAAAATCTGTAAGATGTTAGGATGTAAAGCAATAGAATTATTATTTTTCATGAAAATTAATATAGTTATTGGTAAAAGTCGACAGAAACAATGAGTAGGAAGTTTCGTAGGCTAGCTTTATTTTTTTAGAACATGTTTTTTTTCACTGATATTACTAATATTTCTGCTGATCCATATTGATATAGGCATAAAATTCACTTTATTTAAGGAAAACTATTGTGATACCAATATTTTCATGGACATACAATAATTGATGAAACTTTGTCTTCCCACCTCCATAACATATCGGTGGATATATCACATTGACTCATAGTACATCAATTTTTTCATCTTTGCATTAGAGATGACTAAGACCTATGAGTTGACTGCATTATTTTATTTTAATTAAACTTTGAGGAAATATAAAATGTCTTAGTGGAGAGTTACTATAGAGAGATGAGGTGATTTCTTTAAGGCACTGAAAAGAAAGATACAATTTTCTTCCGTATTCAAGGTCTTAACTCTAATGTAAGGAGTACTAAATGTGATTTCTAATTCTGATGCATGTATGCCATATTTGTATCCAGTGACCAAACATGAATATTGGGTTTTTAATTATAGTATTCTATCCAACTCTAAATTTTTAGCAGCGATTTTACTTGGAGTAAGTACTCAGACTATTAGGCCTGTGCTACCTTTCCATTTGGATTCTTTTGTATGCATGCAATCTAAAACAGATGTCTTTGTTGAGTGCTGATGCATCTGTCATATGCCATTTGTAGGTAGCTGTTGCTTTGGAGAAGGCTGCACTATCTGATGAGTATTTCGTTAAGAGAAAGCTATATCCGAATGTTGATTTCTACTCTGGACTAATATATAGGTACAAATAAGATATCGGTTCATTTTTACTTGACAAAATATTTTGTGAATTTCCTCTCTCTAAGCTCATTACTGGCAATAAAGTATTGAGTTTCTTTAAATTAGGGCAATGGGATTTCCACCGGAGTTCTTCACTGTTCTATTTGCAATCCCTCGAATGGCTGGGTACCTGGCACATTGGCGAGAGTCCCTCGATGATCCTGATACAAAGATAATGAGACCACAACAGGTAATCCATACAAATATAGTTTGCTTTTTTGGGTCAATTTTATTGTTTTAAAGAGCTAAATTGCTCTGTGACTGTAAGCCGACATAATAAACCTGATCTTTCATGATACCTCAAATTCCTCTCTCTAATTACATTGTTTGATATTTCTCAATGTTCCTGGTTTTTGTATTGCTATCTTTACAATCTTACTGAACTTTCAGGTTTATACCGGGGTTTGGTTGCGGCATTATATGCCACTAAGAGAGAGAATAGTGTCGCACGAGGCAGATAAGCTTGGACAGGTCTCTGTTTCAAATGCTTCTAGGCGTCGGTTGGCTGGCTCTGGAATTTAATCTTTAATTCAGGAATCTAAAACATAATAAAGGAATGCAAATTAGATATCATGAATTGGAAAGCAATGAATAAATGTATTTTTCCAGCTCGATGCATATAATATATGCCTATATTAGAAGCAGCATTATAGTGGGCACAATTTGGTTAAGAAAACTTGTTGCTGTTGTATCTATTGCAGAATAATGATACACATAATATGGTTTTAATTTAATATATATATATATATATATATATATGTGTGTGTGTGTGTGTGTGTGTGTGTGTGCGTGTGCGTGTGTGCGTGTTGTATGTTTGTAAGCTAATTTATAGGGTTAATATCGTTAGCCCCTCTGTGGTTTAGCTTTTCTCCAATGTAAATGTACTCTTCCTTACGAATTCTAGCAGTGCACAAGTTCCACTTCAAGAAAAGGATATCGGAGTACTTTGTGATTGTTATTTTTATAATAATAAAGAAAAAAAGACTGAAGAGTTGTACAAAATTATGTACTTCAAAATGTTAATTTGCATAAATGATGTTTTTTTTTTTTAATTTTAATATAAGATGATTAATACCATATTAGCAAGGGGCACTTCAGCAGTAGCTGTTTAGATTCTTATCATTTAACTACAATTCAACAAATCATTTACATGATATTATTTTTCACAAAATAGGCATGCGAATTAAAATGAAAGTTGATTTATAAATAAATTTATTTATTTATTTTGTGAAAATGCCAGTACACTTCAATAAAAGAAACTAACAGTACTTACATCTTCCTAGGCTAACCAAAATGGAGCCTGTTCAATCCATGTTAGATAGGAAGATAAACCAGGGGTAAAGTGAGCAAAAAAATGTGGTGCTTTGTTAAAAGTGATATTTGTACCGATGTCTATAATTATTTGTGTCTTCCATTTGTTTTAGCTATTAATGTCCACTGCTTCATCGTCCAAAAAGTAAAATATCCATTATTCCATTATACTTTTGTTGTAAAAAAAAAAAATTTAAAATTGATGTCTCTTCTTTTCCCTCGTCTCTCTTTCATTTCTCCATTATTCTTGATCCTCTCTCTCTCTCTCTAACACACTCTCTCACACATTCACACTTGAAGAAACTCATAGCTTTGACACAAGGCTCGAAAAAGAAACTCATTGAGAAGAAGATAATTGCCGATGAAGCTTCAAATGTATGGAGTTTGAGCAACTATAGACCTAACCACGAACTTATGCTGAGAAACCCAAACAAAATTGGAGAAACATAGTTGTGTTCTTTCCTGCATTATCTAGTACACACGACCATCTCATCACAAAAATAATTATTTATGTCTACCATTTGTTTTTGTTATTAACGTCCACTAGTTCATCATCCCAAAGGTAAAATTAATACCCATTATTATACTTCTATTTTAATTTTTTTTTTTAAATTGATGTCTCCTCTCTTTTCTCCCTCATTTCTCCATTATTCTCGATCATCTCTCTCTCACTCTCCCTCTCTCACACACATTCACACTTGAAGAAACCCGAAGTTCTAGCACCACGCTCAACAAAAAAACTCATTTTCAAAAAACTTACTGCAAAAAGGATAACCGTCAACAGAGCTTCAAATTTATGGAGTTTGAACAATTATAGACCCAAAGATAAACTTATGTCGAGAAACCCAAACAAAATTAGAGGAAGTATAGTTATGTTCTTCTCCGGGCTATCTAACACACACCGCACATGCAAGGAGCGGTACTTGTTCCCATAGGTAAAGAAGAACACTACAAGTGTCCAATCCTTTATTATTTTTCCCCGCCCTATGCATACTGCTCAATTACAAAGCATAGTTCCTTATCCAAGGGCGATGTGCTTCCCAAAAATATACAAAGATCAATTTTTGTTTTATTTTCTTAGCGTATTAAATACCATATATACTATGATTAGAAACCGCAAAAATAATGATAAACACCAAATAGCGCACCAAAATATGATATTATATTACGATATTAATTACAAGTCAGAATGCTGAGGACTGGATTACTTACAGTCTTATTAGATCTACTCTAATCATTGGAAAAAATACAAACAAACAAAAAAAAGTGAAAAATTTCCTAGAAAACTAAAAAAACTAAAAATGCCTACAAGTGCTGTCATCGTTATGTTATGGAGTGTCGTCATTGTTGTACTAGTTCCATTTGAGCGGTCTCATTGAAAAGCGACGCTCCATGGATGAGTAATAAAGATGAAGACAATGGTTTATTTCCTGATGTAGCACTTATCACAAATGTGTTTGTCATAATAGAAATTATATTGGCATGGCACCTACACAATGATTAATGATGAAGATGATAGTGACGGTGGCAGGGTGGCTATGGTTGTGGCAATGGTGGGGTAGCTCGCACAAGTCTTATGGCCTACTTCTTTGATGGCCTCTATAGTGGGCTTGTGGACCTCCTATTCGAGTTCCCCTGCAATGGAAAAAAATCCAATAGAACCATCAACTTGTCTTTACCCTTATCTGCCACGAGATTCAAAATGCGAATTTAAGAAATGTGTTTGAAACTAGGGTTTGATTAAGGTATTTAGAAGGTCATTGTGGAAGAAAGTTGGGTGGGCTTCAGAAAGTCTTGTCATATTCAGGAAAGCACGCTGCCCTTTGAAAAACATGCAATATCCAACGAATGTGTGGAATAATTAGAACGGTGTGAGATACAAAAAAAAAAAAGATTTCTTAGATGCCTTACATCATCCAACTAGCCTCACCCCTCCCTTACTATAGGCGGTGTGGCATAAAGTAGGACAGTGTATACCGTCCAACATTTGCACACACTGCTTTTACGTTGGATAGTGTGGCATAAAATAGGGAGGGGTGTGAACTCTACCTATTGCACACACTGCCCCAAAATTAAATACACTGCCTAGGTCTTTGGGTGGGGCATATACTTTCCTCTTCAACTTCTGTATTTTGAAATTTTTTTTTATTGTCCAAACCCTTATTCAAGGTGTGTACCTGCCTTGCCTTTGGTTTTTTCTCCTTCACAATAAGGGTTCAACATCTGTCCTTGATTTTTTCTTATTTTCCTTCAAGATAATCAGTTTTTAATGTTCTTAAAAGTAGAAAAATAGTAGTTATTTGCTAAAAAAAAGTACAAAATGGTAAGTAGTATCATTAAAAACAAAGAAGAGGTAATATATAGAACTTGAATAAGAGGATTGTGACGTGGTAGACATGAATAACTAAAATAAAGAAGTGAACATAAATAATTAATTTATTGGTGAAGTGAATATCGGTACCAAAATCCCTTATTAAAATTCCTAGAAACATAAGAGTTTACAATCATAGGAAAAGAAGAAAGCAAGCAAACTCTTAATATTATCAACAATAAAACATTCTTGGCCTAAGTAAACTGTTGGATCTTTAAGTAAATGAATCGACTCATTCCAATCACTTTTCAACTCTATCATGTTAAAACAAGCTGAAGCATAAAAGATTAAACTTTTAACTGAATTTTTTTTTTTCTTAACTTTGAATGTTGATTTGCAGTGAACAAATAATATAAGAACATTAAATTTAAAACTAAGATCAGAAGCCATTGTAATGAGAATCAAATCCTTATTAAAAACTATAAATCTAAAAATTAATGTTATTCTTTTAAAAAAAAATTTAATTAAAACAGTGAAAGGCTTTTGTTTTTTGTTTTTTTTATTAAAATTAGTTTTATAATGTAAATGAATCTAATGGGTGTGTATTCAATTTACATTGTATTTGGACTGATGAAATATGAGAGAAAGGAAAGGAAAAGAAAGATGTCTCTTGTTTAGATTGTTAAAAGTTAGAGGAAATGAAAACAAAATGAGGGAAAATGTGCTGCCTATGTTTACAAAATTTGTTTCCTTCCAAATTTGAAAAGAAATGGAAGGAAAGAAAAATGGCTTTGATTAAAATTTTAGTATTTCAAAATTGCCCTTTTATATGTTTATTAAAAATACAATAAAGAAGTTCATCCCGAAGTATTTTTGTAAACAGCAAAAACTGCATTAATAATTTCTTTTAGCTTTGTTTTTTTTTCTTTTCCTTTCCGTTAATAATCATCCAAAAAAACAACCATTAATACTCTTTTACTTCTTCTTTTTTTCCCTTTCTTTTCTTATATTTTCTCTCCTTTAATCCAAGCACAGTGTTAGAGTTGGTTGGAAGAGTTTAAAATTTTGAGTTGAATGGTTATAAGATTCTATACAAATTAAAGAGTATTTAATTTAAATTATAATAGATTTTATAAAAGTCTACAACATCGTGTATTCAATTAGTTGTAGAATTTTTTAAGAATATGAAAATATATAAAAAAGTCATTAATTTTGAAAAATTGAAAAAAATAATAAATTTAACTGATTTATAACATTTTTAAAAAAAATTGTGAATAAAAATTTCAAGATGAAATTTCACCATTATTTCAAAGATTTTAAAAAGATAATATATGTGTAAATTATTATTTCTTTAAAATAAATCTGATTTTTTATGTCATTTTTTATATTCTATTTTTTCTTTTTAATTCAAACATGCATTATAGATGTAATAAATAGTTTTTTATGGTAATTCTTTATTAGTATTTTTTTTTTGCTGTGATTTTTCTGATAGATATATTTATGTGAATTCTATTTTATGGAAATTTATGCAAATGTTAAGTTAATAGGAAACCAATTTTTAACATTATCTATAATATATATATATATATATATATATTGAAATGATCTATAATTTATATTAAAGAAAAAAAAAAGCCATGACCAAATTAAGCAGATCCAAAGTTTAATCTGCTGCAGTTAACTTTTAATATTATCAATGATAAATAATAATAATAATTAAAACATTTGAATATTACGAAAAATTACTAAATTTTGTTAATTATTTATATATATTTTTGATAAATTTATTAATTTTATTGTTAATGTTAATAATATTAAGGAAAGCCGCATTTGTTCCGGATCGAAGAAGAGGCGGGTAATAAAACATCGAAAAAAAAACAGCCAATATTAACAAATACATAATTAATTAATTAAAAAAGAAAAGAAAAAGAAGTTGAGCTTTCAGAAGAAGTTTCTAACAGACAGCGATAGGCCAAACCAATCACTCGCTCTGGAAAATTGGAAATCAGAGAGCTCTGCTGCTGATCCGTGTTCTTGCACTTTCAAAAATCTCCGGTCCGGCTACACCCTTTATCCCGTAGCTGAAGGGTTTCGCAAATACGATCTCCGACCTAATTTCCGATTTAGTATGAATTTCTTTCTGGATTTCTTTTTCTTTTTTTTGGGTTTTTGTTTGGAAATAATTTATACAAAAAATTCGAAGTTCTGAATCGCAATGAGAGTAATTTGATTTGGATCTTGAATTTTATCATCTGGGCACAGCTAAAAAAAAAAAGAATCTTGATCGATCACTAAGTTTGATTTGTTTTGAGAATCATAAGGAAAATTCTGAACCTGATTTTGTAAGCGTCTTTCCAATAGGTTCTTTTATTGCCTTCAAGAGGGTAGAAAAATTCAACTAGTTGGTTCTAAATTTTGTGTTTTTCTAATTATTTTCTCATTGATTTAAATAATTACCGAGTGATTACTATTGAAGGGTTTAAGGAAAAAAAAAAAAAAGAGTGGAGAATCGTTGCTTCTACTGAGAATTTAAGTTGGATAGCCAGTGAAAAAAGAATAGTATCCAAGAGTGTTGTTGCAAATGGTTGATGGAGTGCTTAGATACTTAGTGGTCGGGGATCTTAAACTTAGTACGGGTTTACTGTGTAAAACGATGCCACTCCATTTTGATCAATTTCTATTTGTTTGAGATGGATAACTAATTATCTGAAACTTTAAGGTTTTGTAGTATTTGGTAGTTCAAAATTGGTTTCTGGAGAAATTAATTATCTGGGTTGGTTGCAAAGTGTAATTTTTTTAAAGAATTTGAGGATATTTTGTACGATTTCTCCAATCTTAGAGGATAATTGGAGCGCATCTGTCAATATGCTTGAAATTTTGATTGATAGGTTATTAGATGGAGAAGTTGGATTTCTTCTATTGGTAGTCTGTTGTACACCTCCCCTTTAAAACTGTTGTTTCACTTTGCATTTTTAATGAGATAACCCTAGAAAAGAATTAAATACTTGTAGTGGAATACCCACAGGTTTCTTGTTTAATGTGTGAGATATTTTTGAAACTCTATTAATGATGACATATTGGACAAAGAAATTGAAATTTAACAATAGATGTTGATTTAAAAAAAGTTCAGGTTTACACCTTGATTTAGCTAGAGAAGTTATATCCAAGGGGATGCCTGCCTTTTAATTGCTGTTGAGCAATAGATAGGTTGTAAAGTTAACAATAGTATCAAAGAATTTGGTATTTTTGGATTTGTTTATAGAGTATTTGTATTGTATTGTATTGTACTGTATTGGTGTTTTGTTCCATTTCCTTGATGAAAGCTGTTATCCCTTGATTTATGCTTTTTCATTTGTCCATAGTTTCCTTATATATGAACGTGCATTGATGAAACTTATTCGTCTCACGCTTATTTGAATCCTTTTGGCATAGATTTCTGAAAAGATGTCCGGCCAAGGCCAGCGCTTGAATGTGGTTCCTACCGTTACAGTTCTTGGAGTTGTGAAAGCTTGCCTTGTTGGTGCAACAAGAAGGAAAACTTCCAATTACTCACATGATTAGAGGACAAAACATCTGAAATGAAAGTGTTATGAGCATTGGACAATCTGAAAGTCTTGTAAGAGTGACGGCAAAAAGCTGATCACCTCGCCACAGATCTTCCAAAAAGCGTATATTATTGCGTGTTCCCACTTCCCACTTACCAATTCTAAAAAAAAGAATCAAATCCCTGAGATATAAATTTCCATAGGTTTCTAAAAGAACTTCTGGTAACTAAGTTTGAATCCCGGCCGTTAGGATGTAAACGATATTTGCTTCTAACAACCAAGCCCCATAAAGAATTTTGTTCCAAGGGAAATCTCCAAAGCTATTTTCCTAATATCTTTTTCAAATTTCTAATCCCAAGTCCACCCCTAGCCTTACTTTTGAGTTTTGACAACCAATTCCCAATCTACTAAATTATGAACTTTCCCTCCCTCTTTTCCATCCCATAAAACTGTCTCATTAATTTCTCTAAACTTTTAAACACTGATTTTGGCATTCTAAAGATAAACATATAGTATATGGGGATACTTCCCAAAACAAAATAGGAGTTAATCTGCCTCCTATTAAAAAAATACATTTTTCCAACCCATCTAGCCTCTTTGGAACTTCTCTATTACTGGATTCCAAAACTCCATAGAAAGAGGATTCCCACCAAAGGAAGACCTAAGTACTTTATAGGCCATTCTCCCACTTCACATTAATACCTACAATTGTACTCATTCTCATATTGATCTTAGTCCGGAGCAAAAACTAAAAAACTTTAAAATGGCATCCATATTCTAAAAATTATTTAAAGAGTTATTCAAAATGATTAAGTATCATTCCCAAATTGTAAATAAGACACTAATATTTCCTCTCCTCCTACTTTAAAATCCTCAACAATATTATTCCTAACAGCCTTATCCATGGTCCTACTAAAGACATCCACAACAAGGGTAAAGAAAAAAGGAGATAAAGGATTTCCATGCCTCAATCCTCTTGAAGCACCACACCTGGCTCTCGGCATTCCATTAATCATGATGGGAAAGGAAGACGAACTAAGACAAGTAAACTGAGTATTAACCAAGACTAGATCTTGTAGTTCACTGTCTCTAATAAAATCATAAAAAAATATTCGTACTTTCTGTAACTCTTGAATTGGGAAATTTCTCATGACCAAATCTAGCTAATAAAATCATCAAAAATAAATTTCTCTAGAATTGGGAAGTTTCTCATAACCAAATCTGGCTACATTAAAATACCCCCCATAGACCAATTAGGACCACAAATTGAGTTTAAACTAGCCAGCTCTTTCCAAAAATAAAATATTTCCCTATAGGAATTAGGACCATTAACCCCAGACAGCCACCAAGAAAAATTACAAGATTCAATTCTTTAAAAGTTATCTTTGTTAGTAATCATCTTTGATAAACTCAATATTTATAGTGAGTCCAAACTTATTTTAGACTCTCAGGGTTAGTTTAGCATTTATAATGCATTTTCTTGACTTGAGGACTGATTTTGGGATTCATGCTTTATAGTCAGTTAGGCATTCATTCCTCAATTTCAGCTGGCAATTTAATTATCATTCTAATTAATTTCATTGCCATTTCTAGCATCGTCAATCTTAAATTCAATGCCCTCCTTATGCTCAATGAATTTTCCATTTGACACTAAATGCTCAAGTAGATTTCTCTGTGTTCATATGTTATTTATTTATTTTTTTCCTGCTCTTTAGATTATTAAATATGCCTCATTAATACAGGATTTGGATCCTTCGATCTCAACGATTGAATATTGTTGCACAACAGCTGGTACATGCCAAACTTGTTTATTTATGTGTCGTTTGAGCTTTCTGATAATTCATTCGCCTGATATTAAGTTTATTGCATCATCTAGAGTGCATGTTACCATCCTTAATGGTATAGATGAATTTAAAATTGTGCTGAGGACTAATTAAAAGCTGACTTCTTTTCTGGTTGTAGTGAGTGTAGCTTTAATCTGATAATAGGTGGCGAGTAATCCTAACTCAAGCAACCATCTAAACAGATTTTTTTATGTCTCATCGATGCATGATGTTACTGCTTTTGCTTGTCGGATATCTTTAATGATCTCGTTTTATGCATTTTTTGCATGTCTAAATTATGCATTCAAAATATATGGCTTATTAAACCGCACATTAAGAAAACAGGCACCAATATACTGATCTGGCCTTATCTAATCAAGCTGTGCTGTTTTATGTTGTTAACTCGTCTTTCACTATGATAGAGTCATAAAATGTTGTTTGCATCTTAAATTACATAGTTAACTTGGATTATAAAAAGAAAGATTTGGAATTTTGTCATCGAGTACTTATTTTTTTAATTCAAACTTTTATATCTTCTTCTTTTGTTAAGAACTGGAAGCTTATGTTTGTTTAATCATGCACAGAAAAGCTGGTCGAGGAACAGAGGACTTTTGATGCTGTGATTGCTTTAGAGGTATGCACTCTCTCTTTCTATTGCCTCCCTACTTTAGAAGTCCATTCTGCTTATAGATTTTTTCATTCTTCAGTTTTGACATATGTACCTTCTTTAATTGAATAAACTAATTTCTTAGGGGTCAGTTTTTAATTTTTCTACCTAATTGTGTGTAATTTGCTTGTGCTAAGTGTTGGCTAATGTTAGTAATAGTTTGTTAGACATCTTAAACGACTATAAACTTTTTTGTTTTTGTTTTTTAATCCTCAAAAAAAAAAAAGAAAAAAAAAAAAAGAAACAAAATACAAAGATCAAACACAATTCGAAGTTGTATTCAATTTGGTGTTATATTTTATTTTTCTCCCTCAGGTTTATAGTTAATTTAGATGCCTAACAACCTCTAACTACCTCTAACACACACTTGGCATAAGCAAAGGTAGAGAAAAATTAAAAAACAAAAATTAAAAACCAACCATGTTACCTAACGACATCTTAGTTCCTATATTTGTTTTATACTTGATGCTTTTATTTTCCCCTTTCCTAAGTGATAGCTGTGTTTTATATCTCAATGCTATTATGGCTATCATTGCATGAGTTTTCTATTTTTTTAATTCTTAATGTGGTGCTATAGTTCATAGATGGACGTGCATCTTTATATTCATTTCCAATGACCAACGAAATCAAGTAGAAATAATTTGTCTGATGATTGATGTGATAAAGTTTATGGAAAGTACATAATTGTGAAAATAGGTCCCTCTCGAGATGATATGTTCCTTCTTTTTCTCTGTGTCGTCAGTTTGTTCTAATATTGGGACGAATTTGATTTGTAAATTGATATATTGTATTACTTTAAGGTAATCGAGCACGTAGCAGATCCTGCTGAGTTCTGCAAGTCTTTGGCAACATTAACTATTCCTGGTGGAGCTACTGTGATTTCAACTATCAATCGATCTATGAGAGCATATGCTACTGCTATTATTGCAGCAGAGTATCTTCTCCATTGGGTATTATTCTCTCACCAAAAACTGCAGCTCATTTAGTATTGTTGATTTGCCATTTAGCACCATTTCATTTGCTTCACCTATCTAGAGTTTACTTGAGGCCTTTCATTTTCTCTCTCTGATTTTGCGCCAATCATACATGAAGATGAATTCCAGTTGACAATGAAAATAAAACAAATGGGGACTTTAAATGGAAATTTAATGTCAGAATAGTGCCAGCTTAAATATATGGAAAATATTATATTACACGTGCTCAGTAGATATGATTAGCAATTTAGCAGAGAGCATAGTTGTACAGCCACTTTGTTTTCATTTGGATGAATAAACTGAAAGAGAAAATTCGGTTTCTAGCTCTTTATTCTTAAAAGTTACGCATTGCTGCATAAAGTTAAGGTGTACACTCTTCTTAAAAGTGATTAATTCATATATATTTCAATTGCAGACATTTTTGATAACTTGTTGGATTGATACAAAATTAAATTTTACAGCTCCCTAAAGGAACACATCAATGGACAAGTTTTTTAACTCCTGAAGAACTAGTATTGATCCTGCGGCGGGCTTCGATTTCAGTAAGCCAAACAAACACTTTATTTCTACTAAATTCTACTACATGCATAATACATACATATATATATAACCTCTGGTTTTGTTCAGTGAAGCTTGTTTTAGAATTTGATTGATTTGGTTCAGGTCCAAGAGATGGCAGGATTTGCTTACAACCCCTTGACAGGACGATGGTCTCTATCCGATGATATAAGCGTAAATTTCATTGCCTTTGTACCAAAAACAGCCAGTAAAAAATAATTTTATTTTTATTTTTATTTTGTTCACATAATTATTAACCCCTTCACCATTTGTTATTAGTTTCCTGTTTCCAGTTTACCAAAGGAAATTGTTTTCACTCCCAACTGTAAATAAGATTATTATCACTCCATACATTGTGCTTTCCACATCTATGAAAGTCAATTTAATATGGAAAAGAAGTGAAGACTGAGAAGAAAGTGAGGGGGATAGAAAGGCTTGGTCTTGTTATTCCATCCCACTTTTCTATATGGGACTTTCCTCTTTTTAAGTTTTTCTAGGTAGCCAAACATCGAGTAGGAATCGCGGCGCCATAGTGGGCCCTGCTTTCCACTTTTTTTTTATTTTTTTTCTTTTTTCTTATGCATGTCAAGTTGCTTAATTTTCTAAAATAAAAATAAAAACTTGGTTAATTTATCATTATCAAAGATGAAAATATCAGTATCGACGGAAATATCTAAGATTCAAAATACGAAAATATCGATGGAAATATCGACAAAATATCGATATCGATAAAAATACAAAAGAAATTATAGAAATTTATAGAAAAATATATAAATTGTTGATGAAATTTCAGGATATGTTTATTTATTAGATATTTTATCAATTTAACTACAAAAATTGAAAAAATATTGAATGAAAATCATATTTATTATAACTAAAAAATTTATAGTACTCGCTGATAGAAACAAAAATATTATTAATTAAGTAATAAATTATTCATTAATTAGAATAATAATACAAGTATATTATTACTTAAATATAAGTCAATACCATATAGAATTTTTTGGTGGTTGAAAATTTTCACTATCTTTTTCATCTTCATTTTTAGTTGTGCATTGAGAGAATATTTCAATCCTCATTGATCTAAAATTTGTAGAAAAATATTCATCTTCTTGTTATGATATTCTTATTGTACCACTTTCTCTACGCATATAATCTTTTTTTATAACACAAATTCCTAACCCACATTCTCTACTTTCATGATCTTCATCTTGAGTTGCATAAGTGTAATATTCTTCACTAGTGAATGGACTCAATCTCTGTTGAATTGGTGACTTTCTTTCGTAACCACTTCTAACTTCACTAGTGCATCTATTGATATCACTACTTGAGCCAGAGTCGCTATTAATAGTTTAAAATTCTGAACCTGTACTTTTGGAAGGGGCGAAGCACTAGGAGTTCTAGTTAGCTGTCTCATAAGGTTTTCAAAAGAATCAGCATTACTAGAGTTTAATTCTTCAGAAATTACTCTTTGAACATTTATACCTTCTTTTTCAGTTTGTTGAGCAATTTTTGGGTCAGGGTTCCTTTCATTATCATCTAAATGCACTAGTTTAATTCATTGATATACTTTGTTACTCTCTTCATCACTATCATCTACGATAGCATCGAAGATTGTTGTTGGATCAAATTCTTGTTAGTTTTCTTCTTCTGCTTCCATATCTCTTAACTTCAGCTTCATATTATAGTAGCAATATACTAGTTTTTCAATTCTACTATATGCTAGCTTATTTCTTTGCTTTGTATGTATTAATGCAAAAGTGCTCCAATTTCGTTCACAAGCAGAGAATGTGGCCGCTTGTGATAAAACTTTCATAGCCGATTTTCTAACAGTAAGTGCATTATTGCCATTCATAACCCATCATTCAACTATCATAAAACAATAGATGTATAAATATAAATTTTTCCATTTCAAATATAATTATATTGAACTTAATTATCAAAAAAAGAAATATTATTGGACTTACCATGAGACATCACATTTTGAGCAACCACTGCTGCTGGCTTTGCAAATCCTTTCATTGTATCTTTGAAATATGTAAGCTGACAATAAAATTAAATTAAGTTTTACACCCTTTAAATATAGTACATTAACAAACTACTAAAACAATACTTCATTTCCAAACTGACCAATTGCAATTGATTTGAGGTCTAATGTAGAGTATACATCATGTATTGCCTTTATAAGTTCAGAGTTTTCTCCAACCCCATATCTATTTTGCATTGTAGATTCAAATAATAAGTTGTATGAAAAAAGGAAAAAAAAAATACTTTAGTTTAATTAATAATGTGAAAAACTATAAATAATATTTCATATATATTAAGAATTAAGTCATACATGCTGCATGTAATGGATGACCTAAAGTTTTATCTCACATGTTATTGATGATCTTTAAAACCCACTTTGCACCATATTTTTTTTTAAGTTCTTCTCTAACAACACGCATCAACTCATACACTGCTCCCATTATTGGATAGACTTCAGTGTCAACAACACGTAAAAGCTTGTATAATAGCTCAAAAAATTCACACCTTTTGTGCTTGATCCCAAAATGTATGATCAAGCACTATCATTTCTAATATGATCAAGCACTATCATTTCTACTTTTTGACCTATTTTTGAAGCATTATAAGTGTAGCCTGCTCAATCATCAGATGTGAATAACTACTTCAGTCCTGCTTTCTTTTTAATCAAACTATCAAGTGCAAGATAGTTTGATACAAATCGTGTAAGTCCAGGATGAACAATATCTCCTTTGCAAGTTTCACGCATTTTTTCTAGTAACTAATTGTGATTGTAGATGTAATTTGTGATCATTCTAACTTGTTTGATCACATTGGCCACTTGCTCATTCTTTCCAATGTCTTCAAACATAAGATCAATACAATGTGCTGCACATGGAGTCTAATACAAATGATAACGCTCCATTAACTTTTTTCCAACCTTAACAAATGCAGAAGTCATTGTCTGTTACTATTTGTACCACACTTTGTCTCCCCACATCTGCAATCACTTGCTTCAACATGCCATATATGTGTGCATGATCTTTTATCATATTTGAAGCATCAACATATTTAAAAAAAATTGTTTTACCTTTGGAGTACACCATAAAATTGATGATAGACATTTTTGTGGCACCTGTCCATCCATTACACATGATTGTACAACCATAAGTCTCTCATTTTTCTCTCATACTATTCACATATTCTTTTATCTCTTCAAACTCCAAATCCATGTATTTTGTTTTAATCTCATAAAGGGTAGGAGGTTCTACACCTATCTTTGCTTATTGACATCCTACCACTAAATTTTTGAAATGATGAGATGCTGCTTTATTAGTTAGAAGATTTTCATAAATAAAAAACTTACTTATAAGTTTTGCCATACCTTCCTTTATCTTTCCTCTAAAAAATATATTTTTTATATTCTTTTGTCTTACTTGAAATGACTTGTATAATCTTGGTTCAGGCTTTGATTGTGGTACTCTAAGACTCCATGTTCGTAGCACCATTGGTCTACCTTGACTACTAGACTCACCTTTTTGAGCCCCTGCTGGAATTTTATGGAGATGACTTCTTTCCCACTCAATTTGTCTAGAAGCACGAATTGCCTCTTGATATTCTTTTTGCTGATAAAGATCCATTCCAAGTGGGAATGTTATATCATCATCAGACTCTTCGTCTACATCAGTTGCTTCAGTACCAAGTTGGCCTTGTAATTCTGCACGAATCTCTTCCACTCGATTCATTTTTTTGGCCTTGCGCTCTTGTTTTTCTTTTAGTAACCCCGCTATGTAACTTTTTACTTCAAGAGGCACACTTCCACAACGTTGTACACTGTGTGAGGGATCCATACCATTAAGATGGTATTTAAGGCATGTTAATCCACCAATTTTCATCACATGTTCACAGTATTTGCATATTGTTCCATTTTTGTTGCCATCAATTGGAATGCCATGCTCCCAAGCAGGATCACGTCTGCTTCCTCCACTAGCCATTAACTTATGACATTTCATGTAGCAATAAAATAGTATTAGTTAGTATGTAAATTGACAAATTGAATTTTATAAATTATAATTATACATTAACTTAAAAGAAATCAAACTCATACTGATTTGTTGGCTGTAGACAATGATAAAAATATTGCACAGCAAATCGATGTCAAAATATAAGCAAAGCCACGAGAACAATGATATGGAATTTGTGAACTTAAAAAGGAGAAAAAAAGAAACAGTGAAATGAAAAAACAGACAATGAGAAGCCAAGTGTTTACAAATACATATACATACATATATATACGGGGCCACTATGGCACCCGATTGGGTTCCCTTAAGGAACCCGAATTCACGCTAACAAAATGGAGAAATAGAGAAACGCGAAGTCAACGCGGAGTCAAAATTGAAATGGCTTGGTCAAAAAGCACCGTTTCATTTTTTGCGGTTTAGTCGCTAACGCTGAAGGCAAATCTCGGTCAAATGGTGGGGGGAAATCAAAATTGGAGTAAATTTTGAAAACGCAACGTTTGGGGATGATTGTATTCGAACTCAGGTGCAGCCAAAATCAAAACTAGAGAAATCGGAGAGAACAAAATCCCTCGCACGCAGAGGAGGAGAACATCAAACCAGAGGAGCAGCCTCCGGCAATGGTTCCCGTTTTGCACCCGTCGGCGGCACCACCAAAGGCATCGGAAACGTTCTCACCACTGAAGGTCGAAGGCATCGGACTCTCACCACCGTAGGTCGAAGGCATCGGAAACGCTCGCTCCACTGAAGGCTTCCTCTGCACCAGTCGGCGGCGATATTACTAGAGGTATTTCCAAACTTTTGAAAGCTTTTGAAATAGGATTTAGGGTTTTGTTTCCCTCAATTTGCCAGTTCCCCCCATCCCCCATTTTGGAGATACCCATTTATCATGTGGGTGCTAATTAAGTGATGCCTAATTAAACCAGATTTTTTTTCATGTTATTTATTTTTTATTTTTTGCCAGAACCATATTACATATACTATTGTTGCAGTGTTAGTTTATTCAGTAAATAAAAGAATAAATACATTATTTTCCTTCTTGCTAGCTAGCTCTCATTGAACATATAGAACATATAGTAGGACTCCTTTGGTTGTTTGGGTTGGAAATTTGGCATTTGGGGTAAAATTAGGCTATTGTGATGGGAATTTTGTGTTTGTTTGAGAGTAGAGTTTGGATTGTCTGTGTGGGTTTCGCCTAGAATGAGTGCAATTTTTCTGTGATTCCAATGAAATGAATAAGTATTGTCTCCTTCACTGTGGATCATTATGTGGTCAAATTGCCATGGCCTGCCTAACAAGATGTGGCAAGCATATATGTCAATGACATCACACAAGAGCTAATTTGCATAGTGCTTTCTTATACTGAATGGCACTTTGCAGAGGTAAGTGAGCTAAGCTTCACTCCCTTTCTTGATCCATCCAATTGAGTAAGAGTATGAGTATTTCTTTGTTGTGAGTTGTAAAGCTTTTACTAGGGATTTTGAGACAATGTTATCACTACTTCCATTGTCTATAATTAGCATACACATTTTTCCTTTCACAGTGAATTTAGTTTTAAAAATGATTTTTCTGTGGTTGTTTTGGGGCAAAGGAAAGCTTTTGCACAGTACTGAGTAAGGGATCTTTTTGTCCTCATCTACTAGTTTAACTATTTCTTCCTCAACTCTTCCCTCTGCATCAACCTAATCCCCACTTTCACTCTATGTTGGTTATGTGTTATCAATAAAGTGGATTTGTTTCCTTTCGTGAACATTCATTAGAATTGTGTCCAGGTTGACTGCACTTGAATTACTTATGAGGTTAGCCTTTGAGATATGGGTTCTGGGATTGGGGTATGGGATGAGGAATTGCAGGTTTGAGGCAGGTGTAGGTTGGGAATCTAGAGGTTTGGTGTTTTGAGTGAAGCAGGATTGTGGTTTATTTTTCTCACTGTAAAAGTTTCCGAGGAGCCTTCATTTGGAGGGTTTAGAAGATGTTCTATGAAAAGTGCTTCTATACATTGTCTGCCAAGTTAATGGTATCATCAAATGTTCACATTGGGCTAAGCTTGAGCTTTTCTTGGATTGGTGAGTTCAATCCAATGATATATCTGGAAACTAGTTGTTCCTTAGTCTCATTCAAGTTATTTCTAGTACTAAGTCTGCAGAATTCTTTAGTGTAAGCATTAACACTCCTATTGTTCTGGGTATATTGATGATACATTTCGAACAACACCTTTCTATAGTCATTAGGTAGAAACTTTGTCCTAATAAATACATTTTCCCTGATATTGTCAAATTACACCGTTACCTTAGGGGTTTTTTTTCTTGTAAATAGCTACCTCATGTTATATTTCATTGATCTGTTAATTAAGAGTAAGTCCCATAATGAAATGTTTGGTTTTTAGGTTCAATGCCATCATCAAGTACAAATGAAATTTATGTTCAACATAAATGTGTATGTGGCGATTATATGAAGCCAAAGATATCTCGTTCAGAAAAAAATCCAAACAGAAAATATTGGAAATGTTATAATATTAAGGTTTGTTTGCAAGAAGCTCAACTGTATTACAGAAAAACTATTTTGAATGGCTTATTTTTTACGTATTATGTTTACAGGATGGTGCGTATTGTGAAAATTTTATTTGGGATGAAGAAATACAAAGTATAAACTCAAACTGGGAATTAGATTGCAATGTTCGAGAGTTGAAGTTTGATGTGAATGTTATCCTCAACATTTTGATCGAAAAGCAACAAGAAGACAAGCAAAGAGCTAACACAGTTTATTACATATGTTTGCTCGTGATAGTTTTAGGAGTTATTTTATATTTTAGCAAGATAATCTAGTTTGTAGCATTTCTTTTAATTTTTTTATGCACTTGTAGAACCTATAAAACACCCACATATGAGTTTGTTTGCTTGTAATAATCTAGTTATTTTATATGCACTTGTAGTATGTTTGCTTGTGAAATAAAATTCAAAAAAAAAAATTGACCAGGCGCCTGGGAAGGTGCCTGGCAAGCTCTGCCTACTGGGCTGCAGCATGAAAAAAAAAGAAAAAGCAGAAATTGACCAGGCAACTTCTTTGCTTGTTGGGCTGCAGCATGAAAAACAGAGAAAAAAAAATTTTGGAAGGTGCCTGGCAGGCTTTGCCTACTGGGTTGCAGCATGAAAAAAAAAAAAAAAGAACACCAACTAAGTATAATTTTTTATTAGAAACTGCAACATATGGCCAAAACAAGAATAGAACACCAAACATTTCTCAGCAACCACAACTAAGCTAAAAATGTATTTTTTGCCAAAGCAAGAATAGAACAATAAAATATTTCTCTAATTTCATTTTCTACACAACCAAACATTAATCTTGAACCACAACTAAGCTACAAAAATATATAAACCAAATAGTATTGTCAGTGCATTACAGAAAAAACACACATAAAACATAAATAATTTCTTCACTTGCGAAATTTCGATCTTCACTTCAAACATTCCGATCTTTACTTTGAAAAATTCCAATCCTGAAAAAATTCAATTTATAGTATATAATGTCATCATTAATCTTGAAAAAATTCAAACGTAATAAAATATGAAAATCCTCGATACTTACATATTGCACTACCAGCTTGAGATGTCATTTCATCTTCAGACGATGATTCTGAATTGATACTGTCGTCATCCATTGTTGATCTACAAGAAATTCACCAGATGCTCACTTTTTTCATGAACAAAATAATTTTCCACATATTATAATAAGAAAATATATGAATTATATTTATAACAAAAAACGATTTTGAACCTACCTTTCACCCAATTTAGGACAATTTCTTTTATTATGTGCTTGCCCCCGAAGCCCGCATCTTCGACAAAGTCTTTATTTTCGAAATTGCAATCTCTTTACCAGATTTAATCTGTCTTCCACATCCTTTTGATCTAACATGTGAAGGATTTCTAATACTCATGGGCTGTTTCGAACTTTTGCTAATTGATTGTGTGATGACATTCTTTCTTCCATTAATTTCTTTAATTTTTTCATGTAACACTTTCATCTCATTCATATACAAAGAAGATCATTCACCAGTGAGCGATGCATCATCAATTACAATAGACGAAAAGTGGGATAGGTTTGTATGGCGTGTCATTAAGTCCATTTCATGTGGATCATCCATTTCTTGACCATATTTATCATGCAGTGAATTTTTTACATCTTTTGTCCATCTTATCAAGATGTAATGGCTAGGTAGATGTACGATTTATCTCAGACGAAAAAATACCAACATATGCTTACATGAGATTCCTTTGAACTCAAATTGTCTGCATGTACAAAAAACATCATTTGATTGTTTATTAAAACAAACTTGTCTGCAACTTGTTGCAAAGTTCTCATCGGGTCTCTGTAAACTATAAAGAATAATGTCATCATCCTCAAATGTGGCATTTATAGTGTAAGCAATACTTTCAAACATCTCTTTTTAGAAGATAATAAAATTTCTTTTTGTGTATACTTCTACCATCTGTTTCTCTATAGCCAACAAAGATTTCAGTTTTGGTCTCTCATTCACATCAACATGATCCGCAACTAATTCCTCATGCCGCTGATGTCTAAGAGCTTTATTAAAACGATTGATGAAACCCATCAAAGAATTTCTTCTTGAAATGTATTTCTAAGAATGACAACTTTCGACTCTCTGACTACTACTCATTCCGACACTGAAATATTTATTAACATATGTCGAAATCAATTTTGCACGAATCTCAAATATTTCACCTAACCATGCATTGTCTTCCAATTGAAGGTTATGTATCAACTCCATCCAACATGATTCAAATTCTTTAAACGTCTGAGATTTAAATATAAAACTCTTGAAATGTTGATAATTATCTTGACACACTACCGAGTCAAATTTAATCAAAAATTTGTTCAAAATGTGCCATATACAATACCGATGAACAGCTGATGGGAAAACTCGAGCTATCACCTTCGTCATTGCAGGATCTTGATCAGTGATAATAACTTGAGGAGCACCTCTTGACGTAGAATCTAACAACTTACTGAACAACCAAATGAATGATTCTGTATTTTTATCACTTAAAAAGCAGCATCCGAAATAATTGTTTGACCGTGATGATTTACTCCTGTAAGCGGTACAAAAACCGTACCATACTTGTTGGTGTTGTAAGTTGTATCGAAGACTATGACATCACCAAAAGTATCATATGATCTCTTCACAATAGAATCTGCCCAGAAGCATCGCACAAGCCTATTTGCTTCGTCAAGCTCGTAGTAAAAAAAATGAATCATCTTTTTGTTTTTTGAAACAAAAAAATTCTACCATGTTTTCTGCATCAAATTATCTTTCCTCTCCTTCAATTTTTGTTTTATAATTCCTGAAATCCTTTTCAGTGCAACCAAGATTTTTAGGACCACCAGATTCAATCTCCATTATTCGAATTTGTTGGCGTGTTAGAACGTTTGCTGAGGATAATTTGTCATTTAGATCTCTCTTCGCAGCAGAAACGCACCTATGCGACATTAGTAAATGCACCTTTGTAGGAGTTGAAAGAGCATGTTTATGCTCTTCTACAAATGAACTAATTGTCCAATTCAGGCCTGTTTGTCGTTTTACCAAAGATAGCCTTGCTTTACAACCCACTCGAATAGTTGCTCGGTTCCTTTCACTTGTTCGTGGAACACCATCAGTCAACTTTTTCTGATAAAAGTATTTTGTTCTTCATTCCTTACAGCAAACAAATTGTTTCCAAATCAACTCATTTGTTCCAGGTTTCTTCTTGCTATTTCCAATCCTTGCACTAAACCCACATTCCCGAGCATATGCATTGTAGAAAGCGAAGGCTTCTTCAGTTGATGTAAATTCTTGTCCAACTTTAGATTTCTTTTCATCCGCAACATGAGGAGTAAAAACTTGACTTGCAAAGCTAGCTTCTTCCATTCCTCTATGATTATTTTCTTCCTTACCTAAAAAATAATTACAAATGAAAGCATAAACAAAAGTTTGGACCACTCTATAACCAAAGGAATGATTATAATCTACAATGTACATTGCTCTGCATTTTAACCGACTCTCTATTCACTTAGAGCTCCTTTGTAGCAGCCACATTAGACCATTATGAAGCAAATTGTTTTGTCAGATTATAAAACCTAAGTGTATATAAGTTAAAAATAGAGAATAGAAACAGCCATCATTATCAACCATCACGCAAGGATTTATATAAGAAATACCCTAAACAAAATCATATTCCAATTCTATTCCAATTCTTGGATCTATTTGACACTAAATGAAGCAAGTCAAACCATAATAATAATGGTAACAATAACCATAATAATAATGGAAGTATATGCAATCAAGGACAGCAATAATCATCAGCATCAACAACAACAATAATAATAATAATAATAATAACAATAACCAATTAAAATATATCCCAAACCTTGTTTGAATGCTCATACTGCCCATTGCCGAGACCAAACACCCCATACTGCAGATTCTGAAGCCATTCCCCTCTCTCTTTAGTCCATATATGCATCCAATTAAAGATGTTAAACCCAAATAATTGGAGAACCCAAATAACTGGAAAAAAAACTTTAAAAACAACAGACATTCAAACTGAGAAAACCTCCTGCAGAGGAAACTTCGGTGCCCGCCGTGCAGAGGAAGCTTCGGTGCCCCCGACTATGGAGCTACCTGAATGCCACCGCTGGTGCAGAGGAATCCAGCCGCGCCGTATGGAAGCCCGCCGTGCAGAGGAAGCTTCGGTGCCGTCGGAGGTTTGCTCGGGCAAAATTTTTTTGGGACTATGGAGCTACCTGAATGCCACTGCTGGTGCAGAGGAATCGAGCCGCGCCGTACCACTGTGCAGAGGAAGCTTCGGTGCCGCCGGGGGTCTGCTCGGACAAAAATCGCGGGTCTGCTTGGGCAAAATTCTTTTGGGGATGATTTCCCCCCAACCTTCAAACAAAGTTCTCAAATGTAGCTCAAACGCAGCGTTTTTGGCCTTTTTGGGGATGATTTTGTAAATTGACCGGGTCAAAATTATATTGACCGATGCTTTCTCTTTTTTGGCGTTCTCTTTTTTGGCGTTAACGTTAACGTTATTTCGGGCTCCCTAATAAACCCGATCGGGCACCTTAGCTTTTCTATATATATATATATATAT
>QANX01004170.1:7410-53369 GCA_003254975.1 Ochetophila trinervis
AAAAAAAAAAAAAAGACATTCCGAATATTTTAAAAAGTGGGAAAAAGCAGAAAAATAAATATTATGGCGGTCAACATTTGACTCGCATTCACGTAACATTTTTTGTTTTTTACCAACCAAAAATTTAGCTAAAAGAAAATCGGCTACATTTAATAATTACAGTTTGAATTTTAATACACTCTATTATTACTTTGGATAGTAATATGCCATACTACCTTTCAAATTTTTTTTATTAAAAAATAACAAACAGTGTTTTTTTGGTTTTTCTTTTTTTTGGTGAATAGGTGTTTTTGTTTTTTTTTGTTTTTTTGTTTGGTAATATAACAAACGGTATTTATTTATTTTTTGATGAATATAACAAACGGTGTTTTATTACATTGCAGTTTGTCAATGTACATATTTCATTGTTTTTTACTTTTTCTTATTAAGTTTCAAACTGTCAATTCTTTCTTTTTAAAAAAAAAGGAAAAAAAAAACTGTCAGCTCCTTTCCTTTAACCCCACCGCCTCCCAATATAAAAAATAAAAATCCATAAAAGAAAGAACAATTATGATGAGAGATTAATAGCGATGGAGAAAAATGAATCTAAGTACAGATGTCAAACCCTTGTTTGGCAATGATGTGCACCTGATTTGGTAAAGAAATTGGAGGAAGGGGCAAAGACCAAGCCGATCGAAGTGGCAGGTAAACACAAAACCCAGACCATAAAAAGATGGGATTTCCTACGGTACATCTATGTAATACCTGCATAACTATAATCTTAAATGAAGTAAAATGTTCAGTAAATAATATAATTTTATCTGTAAATAAAATAATATGGTTCATAAATATAATAAAATAATTAAAATTTATAATAAAATAATTTTATTTATAAATAAAATAATAAATTTTTAATTAAATAATATTAATATATTATTTTATTTATAAGAAATTATTTATTTTACAATAATAATTATACCACTGCATCCATTTAAGTAATTAAGGGCCACAACTGAGAGTTTTCCATTAATATTAATGGCCAAGGACGAATATTATTACTAAAAGCTGCCAGCAGTGGACACTGGACTGTTGATGTCTCTTTCTTACTATTCTGCATGTACCTACCTATTTCACAGTGGGAGAGACTAGATAGTGGAACTGCAATCTGTACTAAGTTTTTACTCTCTCTCTCTCTCTTAGTCTTGTTGTTTTTCTTATCCTTTTTTTGAGGTATCCAATATCCCATAGCCAGATAGCCTCTGCTATGCTAGCTACCAAATCCCCCAAGTAGAAGAACCAAAATGAAAACATCATTTTTGCTGATTTATTGAACATAAAGAAAATTGTGATAGAAATCTCTGAATCTTCCACACCATGACAAAGAAACGCATCCAAAAACATTTATGCTTGCATTATCCTCAATCTAATCTCTTTTTTCTTATTAAATATAAATTGAAAAAAGAAAAGAAAAAGTCTTGTCTTCCTTTGTGGTTTTTCTTTTCCTTATATATAATGATTTTCTTATTTTAGAAGGGAAAAAAAAAACTTGTTTTTTGCTTGTTACGAATTACTCATGAAATTATGAAGGTGTGCAAGAGTTTATACTTCTCCAAACCACAATTTTTTTAAATTTTTATTTTAATTTTGCTGCATTAACTAGAGCGGTGAATATATATATATATATATTGCATTTTTTTTTTAACTATTTCCTAAAACTCGTTTTTTATTTTATTTTTATTTTTTTGATGAATAGAGAAGAATTTAATTCCAATCTGTTTGGGACTTTAAGTTTGTAAAAGCTGGCGTATCATGAACTCACAAGGGAAGCAGCAAGCAAAAGAGTCACAACCACAAACCACCGCCCCCCCAAAAAAATAAAAACCACCATCTCTTTCACCTCCTTTACACAGCAACAAAACCCACCTGAAAGAAAGAAAAAACCCTTGGGAGAAAACCCAGAGCTTTCTCTCTAGTTAGAAAGAAAAAAAGCAACAAAAACAGAAAAATGGACTTGTATATATGTGGCATAGCAGTTGTAGTTAATGGCGGTGATATATTCATATAGTTATGAAAAGAGAAGATGATCCAAGGAGAAGAATTTATGGAAGGCTCAAGATGCCAAGATTGTGGAAACCAAGCAAAGAAAGAGTGTGTTTATATGAGGTGCAGAACTTGCTGTAAAAACAAAGGGTTTCTTTGTCAAACCCACGTTAAAAGCACTTGGATCCCTGCCTATCGGAGACGCCAGAGACACCACCACAACCAACCTCACGACCCTAAGAGGCATAAACAACAACAACAATCCCTTTCAGGTACTTCTACTTTTTCCCCCCCGCACAACCAAAAGCAAAAAAAATAAAAAATGTTTTGCATATTACCAAGCTAGAAAACCAAGAAGGACTATAGGCATAGAGCTTAGAGATACATAGAGTTTCATTTGCTTTGCCTAGTTGATAAAACCCAACACTAATGTTCATAGCTAGTCTAGTACTGTTCTAGACCCTAACTCTGACATAACAAATCTATGAGAAAATAAAAGAAGATATGGACCAAACTTCACTTTGTAAAACTGTTTTCCTTTTTAGTTTCCTGTACTCTTTTTGGGTTTTGTTTTTAGGGTTAGAAGAGGTAAATTTCCAGGCTGAAGTGAGGTCCATGGCAACATTTCAGTGTGTGAGAGTGAGGTCTGTAGAGGAGGGTGAGGATCAGTATGCTTATCAGACGAGCGTGAATATCGGAGGCCATATCTTCAAGGGCATTCTCTATGATCAAGGCCCTTCTTCTTCTTCTTCGGCTAAGATTAATTGTTACACCGCCGGTCAAACTTCCTCCGCCGGCACCGGCGATGTGCTCGATCAGCACCCTCCTGATTTCGTTGGTGGCGGTGCTCGTCAACAACTTCAATTTCTTAATACTTCCTCGTATTCGTTTCCTCAGCTTGGCCCTTCTTTCTCTGGTATGCAATTTTTCCCAAATCGAAAATCTTAAAAAGGGGCTGCTAGGCTGTGATCTGTTTGGTTCTTGAGAAAAAAAAAAAAGTGGAAGAATTACAGAATCCAAAAAAGGAAACCAAAACAGTTCAAAGAAATAATGTTTTAGCTATTTTGTTTTGTTTTAACCGAATAATGTTTTTTTCAAGATCTGAACCATAAGGATATTGGAAGGTGGATGATGAGAGATCTCTCTCTTTCAGTAAGTTTGCTTTTAATATTTAGAATTTGTTGATCTAATTCTAGTATATTAAAAACCCAAATAATGAAAAGAAAAATAATTAATAAGTTCATTCAAGAACTTAGTTTTCATCTTTTTGTTCAAATTCCAATGCTGTGAATTATATATATGATCTTCTTTGTAAAATTGTACTTAAATATATATATATATATATATATTTAGAGAGAGAGAGTTATTTTTTGATGAATGAGAGAGAGAGTTAGGTTTTGTAGTTCTTTGTCTTCTTGTATATTTCTTTTAAATTGTTTTTTTTAATATATTATCCTCTTTAATGGTAATTTTAAGCTTATTTACTTAGTTGTTTATGAACTTCGAAACCACTTTTTTCCGGTTTACCCGTTTCTTTGCCGGATTAAAGCAATGTTTGGACAAAATTACAAAGATTGCATAGATATTTTCTTTATAGAAGTCTCAATTATATGCATATGCATCAAACCCAAAATGTTCAGTAAAACCCACAAACAGATCACTCAGGGAACATCATGCATATAGTAGATAGAGGTAATACTAATGTTGTCCGGTTACTTTTTTTTGTGTGGTAATTATGTGAATTCTAAATATAAAGAAATTGCAAGGAATAGTGAGAAGGTTTTACCTCATTTCCAGATTAATTATTGCAACCATTGCGTAAGGTTGCTCTAGGGACAGTATTTTACTTTTTCCATTCATTTTGGCCATGCTGATCTTATAATATATATATATATATATATATATATATTATTAGAGATAAAATATAAAAGAGACGATGATTCACATCCTATTAAAAGATCAGTGATTCAACATGGTATCAAAAAATTTAGTGATCATAGGTTCAAAACTCAACAGCTTCACCCAAAAATAAAAATATATTTGAAGACTTAAATGAGTTCAAAAAAAATCGGGCTAAAAATGCACATGTAAAGCTTTTATGATCAGCAGTGATTCAACACATATATATATATATATATATATATATAAATATATAGACCATGTGAAGTATAATACACTTTTGTTGTTAATAATTATTGGCGGTATGAGTTTTTTTTCTGCCTTGTGGAATATTGATTAATAAAATATATATTTTTTCTATTATCCATATTCATTAGTGACATATGCATAATGCTTTAATTTTAGAGTTTATTTTATGTATATTGTCTCTCTAATATAACTAATTAAGTTATGTGTAAGGTGTTTTTATTTCATATCACAAATTATAAAAACTGACATGTTACTCCATAGTCTATGTTTATCTATGAGATGCAAGTCCAATCATGTAGTTTGGTTTAGTGATTAAATAGAAATGAAAATGTTGCACAACTTGTGCAAGTAATTGTATGAAATTATTTAATGCGCATGGCTAATAATATTATTGCATATATCAAGGGAAACTTGTATGTATAATATATAAAAGCAATCTATTTAGTTGAAAGATGATAATTTTTGAAAAAATAAATTAAGAATAAAAAAAATTATTTAGCAGTTTTGATTTTGAAAGAGATCATAAAATCTAATTAATATATTTAATAAATAATAAAAAATAAAAACAAAAAGTAGAGAGAGGGTTACCCGTCCTTAGGCCTATAATCATAAAGCAGAAAGCTAGCTCATTTTAAAATCTATTATTGAAAAAAGACTAGGTGGGCATCCTGTGGATTTAAGACAATGATAACTTTATTAAGAAAACATTAAAAAAAACCCATGCTTGAGATCTTTAGAGCTAAAGAAAACATTCATAGTAATTAAGTATGAGAAAGATTGATACCCATAATTACATAGCGCTGGAATATATCTCTTTTGTACTTGAAAGATAGAGCCAGCAGGTACAAAGACCCATTTGCTAAGCTAAGCTAGCGGTTATATTCAGTGCATTATGCATCTGGAATCAACCTCTCTGCTATTTGGTGGATTCTCATTAACAAACAGCTTCTTCTAGATGACTTTCCAATTTGTCATATGAAATCTTTTTTGTATAAAAAGTTGGAGAAAAAGGCTTATGTAGAAAGACATATATTATTAGAATGCAAACTTGAATACAAAAATTAATAAATAATATTTCATATGTAAGTATGTGTTAATAGGAAGAAATAGGTGGGTTTGAAAGANGGGGGGAGGGGAGGGTTTTGGTCGGTTGGTGTAAAGAAATAGGAAGACTTTTAGCATAACTGGCTTTTTCTGGATCTAACTTGAATTTTCAGTGTTAATAGGTGGGTTTGAAAGGATCAGATTATGCATATGTGGTTTTGTTTTGTTCAAGTAAATTTCCTACTTTTTTAATGGTTCAAAGGTATATTATATGCATTTTCAACTCTTACTTTGCTTATGTTGTGACTATGACAATCGTTTGTGATAAATGCTGATTGCTAGTTTCTCGTGGAGATGTTACTCTCTTTCTCTCTCTCTCTCTCTCTCTCTATATATATATATATATATATACAATTATGCTATAGTGAGATTGCATGCATATATTATGTTGCGCACTTGAGGTGTCCTGGTTATATGTAATTCATGTGAAAATCTCATTTCCTCTTTCTGAGTACACCCACCTATTATGATACGCATGCAAACCCACTATAGTAAAATTATGTATATAGCAAACTTGAATTTAGAAATTAATATATGACATTATGTGTGTGTGTGTAATATATGTGTGTGAGGTAGCGGCAATGTATAATCTACCAATAATTAAAGTGGATAGTGATGTTTATTTAGGTTAGAATGCATTAAATAACTTTTTCTGTCCATCGACAGAGCACAAGTAAATGCATATTACCATATATAAATGCATCATGAACCATACTTTTAAAGCATTTACATAGATTGATCAGGAATGTTTTTATAAAAGTTTTCTTGTTATAATTAAGTTAGGGTGTTTTTTTATTGGCAACATGTGTGCCAAAAAAAAATACACAGAGAAAGAAAGAGGAAGACTTTTAGCATAACTAGCGTTTTCTGGATCAAACGTTGAATTTTCAGTGTTAATTATCGAAATCTCAGGTGCGGTTTGAAAGGATCAGGTTATGCATGTATGGTTTTGTTTTGTTCCAAGTTATTTTTTCTTGGCCTTTTTAATGGTTCATAGGTATATATGCGTTTTCAACTCTTTGCTTTACGTTGCTGTTTAGTACGTATACAGTTGTTTGCGATTGGTACAGATTGACTATGACAATCGTCTGTGATTAATTTGTGGTGAAGATATTTGCTCTCTTTCTGTATATATACAGTTATGCTTAGTGGAATTGCACACCCATATTATTGTGCACGTGAATACCTAATTACAAATAATATGAAAATCCCATATCTCTTTCTGTAGAGAAATTAGTTACATCTATCTATTATGATATACATGCAAGCTCGCCATAGTAAAATTATATATATATATACATATATATATTCTTTCATCATCCCCATCTATGTATATATATTCCTTCATCATCCCCATCTTCCAAAGAATAATAAAAAAGTTGTAGATGCAGTTTTATTTTTGTTCTTTAAATTGATTATCATTAATTTGCTTAGTTTTTGTAAAGATTCCAGGTAATGAAATAAAGTGTATTAATGATATCTGGCCAATGGTACTGGTTCTGTCTTCCTTTTTTTTGGTAGTTACTGGTTCTGTCTTCTCGTTTTAGTAATTGTGCGAGTTTTGTATATAAATACGCGCGCACAGAAGTCAGATTGGTCAGATCCTTGAGAAAAATATTCATCAAAAAAAAAAAGAAAGATCCTTGAGAAAATTAATTAAATAATATTAAAGAGAAAGAAAAGTGATGATGGAATAAAGGTAATGATCAATTATGCCAAGAGTAAGGAAGATTTTCATTTCCAGCTCTAACAGAATATATAAGCCCCTTCTGATCATATATATATATATATATTGATTACCAAAAAAAAAATATATATATATTCTCATTGCATTAATCATGATTAAACTTCCATTTAGTGAGGCTGAGGGCCTATGTGTATAAAATACCATACATTTTTCTAGTAAGCCAAATGCATAAGTATCTTTTCGTCTTTGTCAAAACTCCTAGCCTTTCTTTTGGAATGCACTTATAATTTGATTAACCACCACCTATACATATAAATATATATATATATATATATTTATATCCATTTTTCTTGGCAATGGAGCTTAGGATATGTTGGGCGATCACATCCGTAATGTGTTATCGAACGTGTAAAATTAATTCAATGTCCCGCAATGTGCTGTGAGACACTGTATCGTCCAGCATGTTATGGGTTCAATTTGCCCGGTAGAATTATTATTTTCCTCCCTTTATGTGCTTTTAGAATTTGTTCAATAAAACATAATTTGTTTCTGTATACTTCCATTCTTTATGTAAGTTACAGGAATTTTACAGTGTAAATAGTTGTACTGTAACAGTCAATATTTATAAATGAAGTAATATTGTTTATAAATAATGTAATATTGTTTATAAATAAAATAATATTATTAAAATTCGTGTTAAAGTAACATTATCTATAAAATAAAATAATAAATTTTTTAATGAAATAGTATTAATATATTATTTTATTTATAGATAATATTATTATATTTATAGACAATGTTATTTTATTTATAGATATTGGTTGTTTCAATATAATCAAAGGATCCGTAAGTTACATATTAAGGATTTCAATTTTAATCATTTGATGATGAATTGAAACTCATCTAGGGCAACCCAAACATCTCGTGGCTAAAAATACGATTCCTGCTTTTCACTTGCATTAACCAGGGATATAGTGTTTTCTGAAGAGGTTTATTGACAGTATATATTTTTCTTTAGCAAAAACTTAAGACTTCAAATCTCCTCATTTCCAAAGAAAAGAAAAAATTACTAAAGGAAGACAGGAGTGGATAAAAATATATGTATAGAAGAATTGATATGTATGTATACTGCTTGTTCACTGAAAGAGTAATATATTAATTGTTTATATTCTTATTCGTCAAGGCCATATATATATCTACAGTTGACAATAAATTAATGTTATCAATTGTTAAAATATAAAATATAAAAGAAAAATTAAATTATCACCAGTAATTATCTTAACTGAACTATTCCAAAAGAATATTATAATTTATTCTTTAACAGAATCTTATGTATCAAAGTTAAAGTTATCTTGCAGGTAAAGTTAGAGCTTCTCTAGTTAAGTTTGACTGTAAAATAGTTAGTTATATTGGCAATATTCATGAATAAATCACACAAAAATTAAATATCCGTTTGATTTGAAAATAAATATCTGATTTCCAAACATATATATATATGTATGAAAATTAGTAATGCTATTTTTCAAAAAATAATAATAATAGATAGTAATGCTACCGCAGCCTCAAAGATTAATGGAGCTATAGAATATTTATACGTGTGTGTGCTTAATTTACACAAAAAATAAATACATATCATAGAATTATTTTTTACCAATATATATATAATATGAAACTAATCTTAAGATTCTTTTTAAAAAGAAAAAAATTGGAGTTGAGGATTTCGACGTGGAACATTTATCTGAAAAAGTAGTAGTCTTGCTAGTGCTACTGTCGCCAAAAAGACTCTTGAAATAGACCTGAAGCCTGAGGGAACATTAATTCTTCCATCATTTCATTAAAAAGGAAAAAAATAATAATAAAATCTCGGGCGTTCCAAAAGAGCATTACTATTCATATATGACAATTTGATTTTCTAAAATTAAAATTTATCTTTTAATTTTTAATTTTATCATTTGAGCAGAAAAAAATCCAAACTAAATTTAAAAAATTAATTTTTTTAATAAAAAACTAATAATAATATGCATATGAATAGACTTAGTTTTTAATTTAATATATATAATATATATCTTTATAATAAAAATATTCATATGAAATATTATCGAGAGTAATATGCATATGCATGCATGTCATCTCAAATGTCCCATCTCCTGGCTTTAATCCAAAATTCAGCTTCAAATGTTCTACGTGGAGGAGACATATATCCTGGTAAATCGTAACACATTACCTTTTCAATTAAAATTTTGAAAAGATATTGGATAATGTTTTTATGTCTGTTTTCTGAGTTCTAGCCCTTCACTTATGGCAAAGAGAAAACCCATCATCTTTCAATTAAAAAAAAAAAAGTATAGCTATCATTCCAAACAAATAGTTTCTTGATTTAAATAAAAAAAAAAAAACACAAAATACTTTTCCTAATTATTAGTGGTTTTAACTAAAAGCAATTATTCTATATAAAAATATGATGACATATATGCACACAAAAATGCTTATTAGAACCACCTTCAAGTTAAACTATCCATAGTTTTGGTGCATAAAATAGGTTCTCAACTTAATAACTTTTAATTTTAGTACTTGTAGATTTGATTTTATCACTGAAAATACATTTTTATACCGCATATTCAAACTTCAATCTCAGTTAAAAATTCTCATTTTCCTAATTTGTAATTAAAAAAAAAACACTCAATGGATCTTAATTCAAATAAATTTTATAGCTCATTTTTTCCTAATAAAGTTATAGTCATTCCTATTTTTTTAATTTTATTTTTTTTGTGAAATTTGATTGAGGTATGTTGAAAATTCATTAACACTCTAGAAAAATCATCAATTATCCTACTGAGATGTAGATAATTATAGTTTACCATCTAATGAGTTTTTTTTTTCTTTTATAAAATTGTTTATGGAAATTCTATTTTACCGTTATATGTAAAAATAAATATTAAATTATTATTCTATTCTTTACTTTATAATACTGTACATTAAAAAAAATTTCTATAAATTCATTAATATATTGATAGACAATATAATTAAAATGATAAATAAATTACAATTTTTAATACATATTATTACATAAAAGATTATAAAATAAAATTTTGAAATTTATTTTGATATTAAAGCGTAAAATACAGTTTTCCAAATGAATTTACTCAAAAAGTGGTAAGTGATGGTTTTTCCAAACATTGAAATGTTAATAAATTTTTATCAAAGTTCGAAGGTGCAATAAAAATTTAGATTTCCATTTTTGGGCTTAAATAATAAAAAAAGATCACCATTTAAAAAAAATGATTGATGCTCACCATGTCAGCCTTTTCAAATCTAAAAAATCCATTTTTTTTCCCTCCACATATCTCTATCTTCTTTTTCCTCTTCTTCTTTCTCTCTCTCCGGTATGTTATTGCAAATTTCTCTCCATCACCTCTCCCATGGTAAATTTTTCTAACAAAAAAAAAAGAGAAATAATAATAATAATAATCAAAGTGAGATTAACTAGGAGAATAAAAAATCATAACATCTCAGCTAGGCAGCACCCTATGAACCTCCAACTAAACCCAGTTAAAATGAAATTAAAATAAATAAAACATTATACAAAACAAGTCTGAAGACAAAATATCTGCAGGACACAAAAAATCCTAAAATGAAAACAACAATAAAAAAAAACTTCAAGGTGAAAAACCACCAAAAAAACAAAACAATCCTAAAAACAAAAGATCAATTATAAACAAAACAGAAGCTACAATCACCCCACGAATCCTCCACATGATGAGAAATACACCGTCTAGGCAAATGAAAACTCCACTCATCCTCATGAGCAGACGATGCAATCTTTGACAGCTCATCCACCACTATATTACATTTTTTATAAATATGTGAAATACGGAACGAAACAGAATCCATAATCTTAAGCGTCTATGACCAAGCATACAATAATTTCCAAGGCATATTCAAAGACCTATATTTAAGAAGCTAAATAATAAAAGCAAAGTCACTTTCCAACCAAAAAAAATTCCAATGAAAATAAACAACATAACCTAAAGCCTTAATAATTGCCCACAACTCTGCTTCAAAAGCAAAAATATTTGAAATAGGAGAAGAAAAACAACATTTAATAAAACTACGTGAAGTCCTAAAAACTCCCACCACAACCAGCACACCCTGGACTACCCAAAGCCGCCCTATTTGTATTCAACTTAATCCAACCTGGCTTCGAAGCCAATCAATGAACAAAAATAACAGCAAGAAACTTTATCGGCCTTGGAGCTATACCCAAATCTTGAAGAACAGACAAATCCGAAACCTTGTTATACATTGTGTCATTATGCAAAAGATTACCATCTCTGATAGATCTGTAAATAAACATCCAAGCTGAACAAAAGTGAATAGTAGCATTTTCAAAACAAACTTTATTCCTACTAAACCAGTTAGAGACTAAAGTTGCACCAATAGCAGCCTGCAACAAATTGCCAATTTGAAAACTAATATGCATCCCCATACAGTGATAAACAAAATCACTCGCAGAAACCAAAAATGTCCATAGATATATGAAAAAACTTACCCACAAAGTCTTAAATTTCTTTAGCAAAACTACAATGAAAGAAAATATGACATGTATCATCAGAAGTCATACCACATAAAAAGCAACAAGAAAAATAAGATATACCTATGCCATCAACTTTATCATCAATAGGTACCCGACCAAGCAACAACAACCAACAAAAAACTGATCTCAAAGGTGAAATATGCCTAGCACAAACAAAATTAACCCACTGAGGTTAAGAACCATGACAATCAAGCAAAAAAACATCAAAATTCTTGCAATTCAACACACCCAAATAATCCAAAGTCTAAATAAGCTTACCAGGAATTGCTGAAAAAACCACTAAATTCAAAATACTAAAGATTTGAAGATGATGACGATGATAATAATAATTGCTATTTGGAAAATAAAAAAAATATGGATGTTTTCATTTTTTTTTAAATCCTTTACACTTTTCATAATTTGGTTTAGGTATGTGTTATTATCACTTAATGGATTTGCACTGAGATAATAATAAAAAAATAAAAAATAAAAAATAAACATTGCATACTTACCAATTTATAAAAAAAAAAGTATCATTAAAACTCTTCATCTTTTTTGTGAAACTTATTTTGTTTTGAAACTGTGCATCCTGCCCTTCAATGAGCGGTGTGTTTAAATAAGGGATGAAATCATGATATATATGAACTTCACCCGTGGAATAATACATTGTGTTGTTCTACAGGCGGATTAAAAACAACATATGCATCTATTATGTACTCCGTCCATAAAAAAAAACATTGCACATGGTATAGACAGTGTGTGAGCCCACAATTGGGATCCAATACTAAGATTCAACCCACCTATAGAATAACACATAGTCCATGGTGAGGTGGTTTATTGTTCCAACACCCCGCCCATAATATGGATGGTATATGCCCATTGTTGAGGTCCATGACTAGACGTACCTCGCATGTGGAACAACAAACCACCCATTGTTGGGCAATGTGTTGTTCCACTGACGGGGATCAAAACGGAAACAACAAATGCATTGTTCAATTGTTGAAAAAAATAATAAACACATACAAAAAATAATAAAATTTCATAAAAAAAAAAACTAATAAAGCAAACTGGTATTTTCAAAGAAATATAATAATAATAATAATAAATATCAATAGCAATAGTAATAATAATAAAAAAATACATAATAATAGTAATAAAAAGTAGCACATATCTATAATAATAATAATAAAAAAATTGTCATCCAGCGGAAGGTGATTTGCCAAGTTCATTCACTTTTTGAGTAGCTATCCATAATTGCTTTGACAACAATGCTAATAGGCAATTTTTATTTNCCACATCAAATAAATCAATTATTTATAAAATTTAATTTTATGTCCAATCAACCTTCTCATGAGGTGGCAATGGGGGAACAAGATTGTTGAATTCATCAGCCATGAACTTTTTGAAAATGGAGGTTTAAGTTTTGATTTTAGAATGAAATAAAAAAGGAAGTTTGAGTTTTGGTTTAAAATGAAATGAAAATAAAATAAAGCTTTTATAATGACTGAAGTCAAATAGTCTATAGTAATGTAAAATCATTTGTTATCATTAGATATGATTGAAAAATTGAAGAGTCCTTTATAATGAATGACTTTTCAGATTCTTTAAAAAAAAATAGAAATAGATTGGATAAATTGTTCAACATGCACATATTACATATGATTATATTTAAGAACTGTATATATAATGAAAGAAAAAAATATAAGAGAAAATTATGTACACAAAAAGAATAAAAAAATTGAAAACACGCCGAACGTAAGGCTGGTTGTGTAATTGGAAGGCGGAGATGGGCTGAATATGTAATTATATAGCCTGGTCTATATATTTAATCTCCAACCTTAAATTAAACATCTCAGCTTTTTTTTTTCTTCTAATTTTTGTCAACTTTATTCATGTTTATTTTATTGAAAAAACTTTCAAAATATAGATTTGGGTGAAAAAAAAGTAAAAAAAGAAAGAAAAATAACTTTTAGAGGGATTCAAATGGGTTTGGATAAAAAAAGAAAAGAAAATAGTAAGAGATGTAATTACAGTAGGGGGAGAAGAAAGAAGAGGCTAAGAAAAAGGAAGAGTTAAAATTAATAGTTCAGATTTAAATTACTACGTTGATGGGCAAAAACTATTAAAACAAAAAAAAAAATTGACATGTTTCATTATTTAGGCCCAATGTGTGGACAGTCGAAGCCCTAAAAAATTATTTTAAAAAGTAAAAGGGCCCGATTTGATAATAATTTTATGGTCTCATGTGCTTTATGGGCCTAATCAAGTTCAGTTTCCAGGCCTTTGAACTGAGCCCACAACAAATCTGGCGGGAAAAGCAGAAACCATTTTCCCGCCAAATTCGACCCACCAAAAACTATCCGATCCCGCCTCCTCTGGACGTCAATTCCTCTTTCTCTCTCTCTCTAGCCATGGCTTCCGATTCTTCTCCGGTCAATTTCAATGACGGTAAGGCGCTCTCTCTCTTTCTCTCTAGATTCGTACATAAATGTTTTTGTATAGCTCAATTTCTTCGATCTAACAGTGAATTTGGTGCCATTTTTCTGTATAGGTCCTTCCTCACCAGATGACTCGTTTTCCAGCCCAATCGGAAACACTTTCTCGTCTCCGGGAGATGCTTCTCACAGGAGAAGGCGGCGCCGATCTACTACACCGTCGGTGTCTGGCACCCCGCCTGCCCAGCAATCCCGTTTCGCCACCTCCGAAGCAACTCCAACACCATCACGCACCCGCCGCACGGCCACAAACGGAAGGAGAAGAACACCTTCGTCGACTCCCATGGCCGCCGCTACCCCTTCCTCCACCGACGACGCACCTCCTTCCTCCGAAGGCGGCGATGGCTTTTACATGGACGAGGACCGCCCTACGTTCGTTTGGGGCACAAACATAAGCGTAAACGATGTGAAAGCGGCCATTGTTAGGTTCTTGAAGAATTTTCAGAAGCAACCCTTCACCTCGGAGAGTGAGTACCTTACTGAAGGCAAATACATCGAGACGATCAAGAGAGTCCTCGAAGTCGAGGGAGATTCTCTAGACGTTGACGCACGCGATGTGTTTGACTATGATTCCGACTTGTATGCTAAGATGGTTAGGTACCCACTTGAGGTTCTTGCAATCTTCGACATTGTTTTGATGGAAATGGTGCCTATTATTAGTCCCTTATTTGAAAAGCACATACAAACCCGGATTTATAATCTCAAAACCTCAACATCAATGAGAAATCTCAATCCATCTGGTTAGCACTTTCTTCATTGTCTCAATTATATTTTTCTCTTTTTTAAATTAATTTTGGCAAATTTGTTGTTTAAATGAAAATTTTGCATTGATAAATTGTTAGACATTGAGCGGATGGTGTCTTTGAAGGGAATGATTATTCGGTGTAGTTCGATTATTCCGGAAATTAGAGAAGCAATATTTAGATGCCTTGTATGTGGTTATTACTGTGACCCTGTTGCTGTTGAAAAAGGTAACCCATTGGGATTTTAATGCTTATGTGTTTAATAGTGTCCAATAGTTTGTCGTTTTACGTAGAGATCTCTACTTTTCTTAACGATTGTGTTTTATCAGGACGAATAGCTGAACCTCGTATATGCTTGAAGGAAGAGTGTCAAGCCCGTAACTCCATGACACTGGTTCACAATCGATGCAGGTGAAAATTCATATCTTTAAAATCAAATGCCTGAGCTCACAGCCTATATATGCATTAAAAAATTTATGAGATAATAGTTGTAACAAGTTAAATTGATGTCAGTTCACGAGATGGAGCATTTGCATCCCTTCTTTTCTGAAACTTTCCTTGCAATTATATTTTTGTATTGGTATAAGACGTGATGGTAAAAATATAAATCTTCATTTAGCACTTGGAAATCTTATTCTGTTGTATGACAATATGAGTTTATAGGTTTTAATTGCAATGAAATGAGGTTTAACTAATCCTGTCTCCAAAATCAGGTTCACTGATAAACAAATTGTGAGGCTCCAGGAGACACCTGATGAGATCCCTGATGGAGGAACACCACATACAGTTAGCTTGTTGATGCATGACAAACTGGTTGATGCTGGAAAACCTGGTGACAGAATTGAGGTGATAACTTACCTAAGACTTTAAGCAACTGTGTGATGGATGCAGATTTTTTTATATGTTTGATGTGTATCTCCTTTTCAATAGGTTACTGGCATATACAGGGCAATGAGTGTCAGAGTTGGACCAACACAGAGAACTGTAAAATCATTATTCAAGGCATGTTGTTTTTTTTTCCTTGACGTGGATCTTTGTTCATAAGGTGTTATGGATGTAATTTATTTTCTTTTTGTTGCAGACTTATATTGATTGTCTGCACATAAAGAAGACTGACAAGTCAAGAATGCTAGGAGATGACCAGATGGAAGTTGATAATTGCCTACGTGGAAACTCAGAAGATATCATTTTTGATGAGAAGAAGGTAAACCAATTTTCTAACTTCTCCTGTATAAGTGTTTATTTGTGTGTTCTACATTGATCATAGTCATACTCTTACTTGAGTTTCAGGTGGAGGAATTGAAAGAGCTGTCAAAACTGCCAGATATATACGACCGACTAACCAGGTCTTTGGCACCAAACATCTGGGAGCTGGATGATGTCAAAAGAGGTCTCCTTTGTCAGGTACTTCAACAGTTCCACTCCCTGATGCCTTATTGCTTTGTTGATAGATTCAGAAGAAGTGGTTGATCTTTTTTTAAATTTTCAATCCCCCTAAATGCAGCTGTTTGGTGGGAATGCATTAAAGTTGCCATCTGATGCTAGTTTCCGTGGCGATATTAATATTCTTCTTGTTGGTGACCCTGGAACTAGCAAGTCCCAGCTGCTCCAATACATACACAAGTTATCTCCCCGTGGCATATACACCAGTGGAAGAGGGAGTTCTGCAGTCGGTTTGACTGCTTATGTTGCCAAAGATCCTGAAACTGGGGAAACTGTATGATATTATTTCTGCATGATTCTCTTTTTTTCACCATGTCTTGTAATCATTTAGAAGTATGTGAATATAAAATTGTTTTGATTACTCTTTAGGTTTTAGAGAGTGGAGCCCTAGTTTTGAGTGACAGAGGCATCTGTTGCATTGATGAATTTGACAAGATGTCTGACAATGCAAGGAGCATGTTACACGAGGTTGGTATATTGGTACTTATTTACTAGGGATATGTCCTACATTTCTTTTACCTTATCTGTATATTTATAGCTGTGTCCAGATTTTGCTCTATCTGAATGTTGGAAAGATGGGAACATTGATATGTAGTATCCTCAATATTTGCTTCTGATAAAAAATATGATCTGTTCTTGGGATAATAAGACTTTCCAAGTACAGTTTCTAAGAAGAATTTGCTGGATTCCCTATTTCACCTCAGAAACTACAATCTAGCACTCTATGTGTCACCCAATCTCCATCTTGGTCCACATTTTGTGATAGCTTTCTCTTATTATATTTATATTCGTCCAGGTGATGGAACAGCAAACTGTTTCAATTGCAAAGGCAGGGATCATTGCTTCCCTTAATGCTAGGACCTCAGTTTTGGCTTGTGCAAATCCAAGTGGTTCACGCTATAATCCTCGGTTGTCTGTGATTGACAACATACACCTTCCTCCTACCCTATTATCCAGGTAAGAAGATCTGTTCATGTGCATGCAACTAGAAGATTGACATGAACGTTCAGGCGAAAAAAAAAAAAAAATTGACATGGATGTGTGATTTCAAATGCTTCAAGGTTCTAACAACTATGTTATCTAATTTCAACTCTAGTTGGTTTTGTAACAAATTATATTTTAGTTGTCTAATATGGTTAATAATGGTTTCCTTCACGGATCTATGATGGCGAAATACAGCACCTATATATTAAGCTAGCTCTTTTATTAAAAACCATTACAGTGCCTAAAAAGTAGTTAATGACATGGTGCTATTGACAACTTAAACTAGACCATTAACTGACCTAAACTGCTCTATGTTGTCTACACTTTGTCAGGTTTGATCTGATTTACTTAATACTTGACAAGGCTGATGAACAGACAGACAGGCGCCTGGCTAAGCATATTGTTGCATTACACTTTGAGGATCCCGAGGTCTAGTGAACTTTCTAAATATATCCTTTTAAGGTCTAATTTTTCATGATTCATTGCCTTCATATTCGGAATTCTATCTTGCAGAGCATAGAACAGGATGCCTTAGAGCTTTCTACACTGATTGAATATGTGAGCTACGCACGAAAGCATATCCAGCCACAATTGTCTGATGAAGCAGCTGAAGAATTGACTAGAGGGTATGTCGAATTAAGGAGGAGAGGAAATTTCCCGGGCAGTAGCAAAAAGGTAAGAAATATTCATGTTCTTTGTACAAAGAATTGTGCGTTTACTTATACCTCACCTGACAGTTTCTTAACACCACATAAATTGGCAAAATATTTTGCATATTTTTAAAATCATGTGATGTCTTATTTGGCATATTTTATATTATAAAAACTAACATTTTTCTTGATAATTTAGTATCAATTGTTTTTTTATTCTAGAGAGCTCGACTAGCTTTTCAATTTTTTTTTTCATGCTGTACATATTGATAAAATTAACAGGTGATCACGGCAACACCTAGACAGATTGAAAGTTTAATACGTCTTAGTGAAGCCTTGGCTCGGATTCGTTTTTCAGAATGGGTCGGTAAATCTTTCATTGTTATGTCAAGGGTATATGATGGACCCAACTACCAGTGGTATTACAGTTTATGCCCCTGTGCATGCAGGTAGATAAGCGTGATGTAATTGAGGCATTCCGGCTTCTGGAAGTTGCAATGCAACAGTCAGCAACAGATCACTCCACAGGTAGCTTTCCAACTGCACGAGTGCCCTTTTTTTTACCAGCTTTACTTTCCACCTAGACAGATCTGATGTGTTTTCTGACGCAACATTTAAGGGACCATCGACATGGATCTTATTACAACTGGAATTTCGGCAAGTGAAAGGTTGAGACGGGAGAATCTGGTATCAGCAACTCGTAACATGATTATGGAGAAGATGCAACTTGGAGGATCCTCAATGCGCTTGTTGGAGGTGTGTTATTATACAAGATATATATTAAAAAATATAATACTTTCTTCTTTAAGAAAACCAAATCTTTTAGTTTTAGTCTGTCTTGAACTAAAATCTTAAATTGCTTAATTGTACTCGCTGCAGTTATTGGAGGAATTGAAGAAGCAGAGCTCTGGCATTGAATTTCACCTTAATGATGTAAGTATATTGTTCTCTCTCCCATCAGCATAACAGGCATATAGAAATAGTCTTAATGCGTGACAATGCTGATGGTTCTATTTTCATTTGTATTTCAGCTGAGAATTGCAGTTACTAGCCTAGCAAGCGAGGGATTTGTAGCTCTTCAAGGTGACAGTGTAAAAAGAGTTTAATGGGTAGAAGAACGGCAAATAAGAAAAGAATTGGTATATTTAAGAGCCTCAAAGTAACTGAGCAAGTTGTCACAACCTTCCTAGGGAAAGTGCTCCGCCAGATATCCAAATCCCACCTCTTTTAAGTAATCCTGGTGTAAGTAAAGTAGTTTAAGAGCCACAAAAAAAGAAAAAAAAAAAAAAAGAAGAAAAAAAAGAAAAAAGAAAATGATTGTTTATGCTACTCTGCGGGGCGGGTTGTCAAACATATAAGTGTCCTCTTTAATGGGTGTTGAATGTCTATAGCTTACTGAGCTCATAGTTAGTAACTGCCAGTGACTATTTTCAGTATTTATTATTGATTAATTTTTTTGAGACAAAGTTAAATGAGTGACACATTGAAGTTGTCCCCATTATTGTTTAATGAGTGATACTCAAAAGTTTGTAGACTTTGAAATTGGTGCTACCTGCCAATGCTTTGCACCTAGGAGAAAGATTTATATATAATTACTGTGCTATGTTATTTTTTACTATTTTTATTAATTATATATCAGGTCAATTTAATCTGATATATCATATAATAATAAAATAAAATTTGTAAATTTTACTACAAAAATTTATTGCATGACCTTTGCACTATATGTATATAAATTTTTTTCACTAAAAGTATATGCTGCTCCCATTTATTTATTTATTGCAATTTATAAAAGAAGTTATTAGCACTAAACTATTTTTATATTTACACTTTAGGTTTTAAATTTTTTTGAGCATTTTGGTCTCAAAATTTTTAGTATTTTTTACACTTTCTGGTCTTCAAAATTATTTTTAATCTAATTTATTAATTTTGAAATTCACAATGCATTTGGTACAATGTACTATAGTTTTACGGGTTATTTTAATTTGTAATTTTGTTTTTATGTTGTAGTAAGTGCATTGTATGCTTAATTTACCCACAAAGAAAAAATGCATTGTATGCTTAAAATTATTAATAATTAGATAAAAAAATAATTTTAAAATCATAGTGTGAGTATAATTTGTGGACTAAAAATGCGAATAACCCTTATAAAAAAAATAATGATGACACTATTTTGGCTGGCTGTTTATGAGGGGGTTATTTTATGTTAAATATAAAAAAAAAAAAAAGAGAAAGCAAATTAAAGAAACGGAATGCCAATTCAATAATAAGTAGCATCGAGGTTTTTATTTAACCTAAAATTTTCTGACGTATGGAAAGTAAAAAGTCAATTTGAACCCTATCTAATTATTATTCTTCTTTTATCTTTTTTACTTGCAATGAATGTCTATAGTTTTAATGGTGAAATTAACTTTATCAATCCGCCTACCTCTATTAAAATCATTGAAAAAATAATACTTAAAATGCGCTTAATTAAAAAAAATTAATAGTCAAATATCAAAATTCATAAAAATCACAGAGAGCCATATTAAAAAAAAAAATTACACTCGGAAATAGTTGCTGTTGGTTTGTTTTTTTGTCTTTTATGTATTTATTATTAGTTGTGGTAATAAGTTTTTTTATGTTTTCATGTTCGATAAGACTAGGTAAAAGTTGTTTTTTTTTTTTTTTTTAACTAGAACTGCTATTGCTTAAAAACATGGGGGAAGCTGCTATTGCTTAAAAATATGGGGAGTATCTCGTAATTAAGAAAATTAAGGTTGCAAAATAAAAAAAAGTACAGAATTGAGAAATTTCCTGCAAGAAGAGTAGTTGAATAATAATAATATTAATAATATAATTAAGAAAAGAGTGAAGACGTGGAAGCTTGTGGGCGCTGAGGAGCCAAGACATCTCTCTCAGTTCCGCTAGACAGAACAGTCATTGATCTCATCTCGTGTCCAGTGAAGCTCGGTTGAGAGCCCGAATCAGTAAGAGAGAGAGAGGGAGAGAGTCCGAAGGAGGACAGAAAAATGGTGGGTTGCTGTCCGCCGATGGATCTGTTCCGGTCGGAGCCGATGCAGCTGGTTCAGCTCATCATCCCCATCGAGTCCGCTCACCTCACCGTCTCCTATCTCGGCGACCTTGGTCTCCTCCAGTTCAAAGACGTATATTTCTTCTAACTCCATCTCGCTTTCTACCTAAATTCCAATTCTCAATTTCGTTTTGGTTTTCTTTTTTTCTTTTTTTTTATTTGTAATCGGTGGTTTAGTTTGCTGAGAAACCCTAGGATTGCCAAGTTTTTGGGGGAATCATAATCGAATTTTGATTTTTTTTGCAATTAGGGTTTTAGCTCCATCACTTTAGGGTGTTGAATTGTTAGAGGAATTATTGGTTCTTGGAGTGATGTTCGATTGTTTGATGGTGAAGGGAATCAATGTCGGTTAGTTAGAAGGTTGTGACTGAGAGAAGTCACTTGAGATCTGTCTTAATTGAATTTAGTGTTTTATTTTTATTTTTTTATATTGATGTATCGTTACCATTTTTATTTTATTTTTTGGCTATCGATTTGCTGACCATTACATATTTTTGCTGTTCCAAATGAGAAAAAGAAATCATTTTGGTAATAGTTAGCTTTATGGATCAGGGCATCGTTTTGCACCACAAATGAATGGTAGTCTATGGATGAGTTAAGACTTTAATCAATAGAAGTTTTCCTGTAATGGAATCAGTTAACTTTGATTGTAAAAGTGAGATACAAACATTTGAGAAGGTTCTACTGATGGAGTCATGAGAGATAAAACAATACTTATGATAAGGGGGGAAATAGTTCTTGTCCAGCTTTCATTGCGGGAATATTTGTTTCTTGAACTTGCAATATCAAGATAAGGAGAAATATAGGGGTTCATGTTGTTTTACTAGTTAATGGTACCTACTAAGTCTATCTTTTCTTTCAGCTCAATTCGGAGAAGAGCCCGTTTCAGCGTACATATGCTACTCAGGTGCAATTTTGCCTTAACCACATCTGTATTATGCATTATAGATGTTATTTTTATTTATTATAAATATTTCTTTTCATCAAAATTAAGATCATAAGATCTAACAGTAAAAGAAAGAGTATAAAGTTGTGAAGTGTTCTCCAGTAGTTTGCATCATCTTAATAAACTCTGAATTTTATGTTTGAACTTGTAAGATTCAATCTTATAGGAATTTGCATTTTATATGATTATCATGATAATTTGTTGAGAGAATAGTTATTTTTGGTTATCCTTTTTCTACAATACCCAACTACTAATCTTGGCCAGTAAATTCAGAAAGACTTGCTAGCTTGGCCTTGTCTGTGTTATTGTAAGACATTTATGAACAGTCATTCATAAATTTATTGATACTCTTAGACTAGGCATTAAAAAATTATATTTTAATTATTTTTTGTCATCATACTCATTATTCATTTCTCCAAAAAGATAAAAAGAGGTGGAGAGCTGGCTCGCAAATTACGTTTTCTCAAGGAGCAAATTTCAAAGGCAGGTTTCTTTCCAAAAAAGTCTGCACCACAAGTTGACATCACTTTGGATGACCTGGAGGTATGCAAAGATATCTGGTACCTGAAAACGAATTTTATTATTTTTCGGAAATGCTGTGTGCCTTAACAGTTTCAATGCGTGTATGTAGGTTAAACTTGGGGAACTTGAGGCAGAGTTGATTGAAATGAATGCAAATGGAGAAAAGTTGCAACGATCTTACAATGAACTTGTAGAGTACAAGCTTGTTCTGCAGAAGGTAGAGATCTGCATTCTTGATTTATAGATAGTCATTGCATTTCCATTTCCATGCATTAAGTACTATGAGGAGATGTGAATGCTTATAATTCTTCAACTTAGATATCTTATACTCCATTCCTAGTGCTAATCTCTCCCTGGTAGGATAATTATGATGATGAAACTTAGCAAGATAGAATAAAGTTTCTATTTTTTAAAAGGACTAGATAGGTGAAGCAAACACTAACTTTTGAAATTAATCCATATATTTTTATATTCTTTTTAGTCTAGTTCTCCAGATTACTAATTATTACAAACGCAATAACTGTGATAATCAAGCTTCTCGTGAAGTTCATTGACAGATTCTTATAAATTGTCATTGTTCATCATTCAGTTCTCGAGGGGGTTCTTTTATCTCAGCAGCATATTTTTATTGATCAGCCAGCTAACAAGAGTTTGAATTCTTTCTTTAGTCAAAGAAAACAAATTTGATGGTTGAGATTAGGAGACATGATAAGAAGAAATAAAACAAATACTGCTGTAAATTAAATATAAACTCCTAGCTACTTAAAAATGTCCTTAAATAATACTGTTTAGTCAGCTGAAATTTTCGCATAAATATCTTCTGGTGGCTAAAACTTGATAGCTTATTTTTATGTCCTCTACCACATCTTGTATTACTCTAGCAATAATAGAAGATTTCCTTTGTCTTTTTTAATGGGATTTTATGTATTTATTCAATATGGTGAAATGAACTATAACATGTGACTTCCAAACTGAATGAGTTTATTTTTTTGCCTTTCAGGATGGCGAGTTTTTTCACTCAGCTCACACAAGTGCCATCGAGCAGCAGAGAGAATCTGAATCACAAGAAGTTGGTGAAGCATCGTTGGACACACCCTTACTGGTGGAGCAAGTACAGATTTCATTTTGTTTTATTTTCTTAGTATTATTTGAGATGTTTTGCTTGGTTGAGTATAAATTTTCTATTTGGTTGTTGTTAAGGAATTGTCTGCTGATCCATCAAAGCAAGTAAAGTTGGGGTTTCTCACTGGCCTAGTTCCTAGGGAGAAGTCTATGGCATTTGAGAGGATTCTGTTTCGTGCGACCAGGGGAAATGTGTTTCTAAAGCAAGCTGTATTAGAGGATCCTGTTACTGATCCAATTTCGGGCGAGAAGGTGATTACCATAGTTTTTCCTAAATATTTAATTTCTCAGAAGGTGGGAGGGAAGTTGGCACCATAACGTGTCGATTATAATATGCTATGGTAGAACTTATATAACCCTCCCCCAACAAATCGGAAAATTGTTTGATGAAATCTTTCTTTGATGTTATTTGTTATGCCTCATTTTTTCTCTCCTTTGAATGTCATTACGCAGGTTGAGAAAAATGTTTTTGTAGTTTTCTATTCTGGAGAAAGAGCAAAAACCAAAATTCTTAAGATATGTGAAGCTTTTGGTGCAAATCGCTATTCTTTTGCCGAAGATCTGGGCAAACAAGCTCAAATGATCACTGAGGTATGGGCTTTTCTTATGCTTGACTTATGCTTGAATTATTTATTATCATCTTATTCAAATTTAGTTCTTATTTTGCTTATCAATTTCCTTAAAGTTATTATCCTCTTTTTTTTTTCCTTTCCAAACTTTGGTGTTACCACATCTTTATTGTTTTTTGTTAATTGAATATAAGTTTCTTCATCTTTTGATAAGTGTGCCTATTATTGCAGCTTGTAAGTTTAATATTCTATGATTCCATTTGTTCTTAATATTTGATGCTTGTTGGTGCATAGATGAAAATTTCTGAAATCAGTACTGATTATTAGAGATAAAATATAAAAGAGATGATGACCCCACCTTCTATCAGCTTAAGCTTTTAGGATCAGTGGTGATTCAACATGGTATCAGAGCCGAAAGACCTAGTGGTCATAGGTTCAAAACTCAATAGCTCCACCCAAAAATAAAAAAATGTGAGGACCCAAATGAGCCCAAAAGAGGCCGGGCCGAAAATGCACATGTAAGGACCCAAACGGGCCTACATGTGAGGGGGAGTATTAGAGATAAAATATAAAAGAGATGATGACCCACCTTCTATCAGCTTAAGCTTTTAGGATTAGTGGTGATTCAACACTGATATCACTTACTAATTACTTTAACTTATAATTGCATGCTTTCAATTCTTAATCCAGTTAGCATCCACTATATTGGAGTTGTGAATTTCTTAGTTCTTGAAGATCAATATACCAACCCTTTGTATTTCATTACTTAGAGCTCTTGTAACAAAAGAAATGGTTTGAGCCATCATAAAATGTTGGTAGGTGAGGTGCATTCTGCTCTACCATTATGCTGAGTGATAACTCATTGATTTTGTTCTTGATAAGTAGATGCATGTGGTTTCTTTAGCAGAGAAAAAAATTGTTCTTTATTTTTTGTTTATGTTTTTAAGTTTATGAGGTTTGCAGTAGTTTCATAAATAGTTAATAGACACCTATTGAAAAGCCATTGAATTTATCAAGTTAAGCTCTCGACAAAAAAATATAGCAGAGCACCAGTAAGTAATTCTGTATAAAGAATAATCTAAATGAACCTTGGACTGTGGCCCCAGTTGCACCAATCTACTCACTGCATCAACTGGTTGGTAAAATTTCTTGTTTGGAATGGTTGGATTTCTTAAAGTATTTTTGTTGTAAATGGCCTTTGAAAAAAAAATGTTATGCATGTTTCTTAGATTTCAGCTCTGAATTGTGATAGTTATTTCAGGCATCAAGTGTAAGTATAAGAAACAAGATTGTATGGCTATGAATTTATGACTGTTGAATGGCTATTTAGACTACTAGAATCTTTAAGGTCTTAACATTTAACTATGCATTGAAGTGAGTAGGATGAATAATAGGCAAGCTTCTGTTTGGGATTATCTTTTGATGATAATGTCACCACTTAAACCACATTAAAGAAAAGAACCTGTGGAGATTTCTTTTCTTGAATTGTTTCGTAATAAGGTAATCTTCCCTTGATATTCACTCACAGCAAAAAATTATTAACTCCTTGGAAATTGCTGTTTATTCAGGTAAGTTTTATAATGCAGGTATCACCCAAGGGTTTTACTTTTTGATGAAGTAGCTGAATATCGATTTGTTTTCTATTGTTCTCAGAATATTTGCTTCAGGATATAAATCATATAATGTTACTTTCTCATGCTAAGAAAACAGTTGTTTTTTCTCATTACCTTGTAATTTTTTTTTTTGAAAATAAAATAAAAAAAATGTGAACCGCAATTTGTGTCTCTCATCTTTCGTGTCAATAATTAGATAGTGCTTTTTAACTCCTATAAGATGTCACTTTAAAATTCAGGTTTCTGGAAGACTCTCAGAGCTGAAGACTACTATAGATGCTGGACTGCTGCACCGAGGCAATTTATTACAGACTATTGGAGAACAATTTGAGCAGTGGAATACTTTGGTGCGTTTGTGCAGATGACGTCAATATAATTCATTTTGATACTGCATAATGTCTATTTGACAATGTTTCTTTGAACATGTGAAGGTGAGGAAAGAGAAATCTATATATCACACTCTAAATATGCTGAGCCTTGATGTAACAAAAAAGTGTCTTGTGGCAGAGGGGTGGAGTCCTGTGTTTGCAACAAAGCAGGCATGTTTACCTTTCATCTCCTTTGGTTTTGCTTACATCCTATCATTTTCTCCAGCTTTAGTTTTCCACTATGACATATAAATAGAATATGCTATTCAAATTCTGAGTTTGGACTTGGTCATTGCAGATCCAGGATGCATTAGAGCGGGCTGCATTTGACTCTAACTCACAAGTTGGAGCAATTTTCCAAGTTTTGCTTACAACTGAGTTGCCACCTACTTATTTTCGCACAAACAAGTTCACTTCTTCTTTTCAGGAGATTGTTGATGCATATGGGTCAGTTTCACTCCAATGCAGTATCTCCTGTTTTTATTTATTATTATTATTATTATTATTATTATTATTATTATTATTATTATTATTATTATTATTATTATTATTATTATTATTATTATTATTATTATTATTATTATTATTATTATTATTATTATTATTATTATTATTATTATTATTATTATTATTATTATTATTATTATTATTATNAAGTTTCGTGAAAATGAGTTTCTTTATTGAACGTTGTGCTAGAACTTCGGGTTTCTTCAAGTGAAAATTAAAAGATTTGGAAAAATGTAGCAGATACATATATCAAAGTCATGTCTTGAAACATAAGCTAATTTTTAAGATGATGCCATGTACTAAATGGACAACAAATTATACCTAACATTTGAAGATTATGAATAACTTATTTTATATAAACAAGTACTTTCAGTAACTTGGATGAACTTTTTGTTATTCTTTTATCTTTTTCCTAATTTTTGGAGTAGGGTAATGATAAAAGTACTTACTTGATTCATTTTTGTTTAACTTAAGATCCAAGAAAATTAAATGAAAGGCCTTTTGTATTTTGTATTTCTGTAACTAAAACGAGGATGCATGATAATAGAGTGAAATGCAATAAAATTGAAAGGTGGGGATGCATATGATGGACGATGCACATGGAGGTCGATTTACCAAAGTAAAATAGGTGCAAAACTAATCTAAAATGATTTATGATCTCCACAAAGCATTCATTACAAAAATAGACTAATTGACCACATTACTCCTTGGTCAATCCCAAAAAGTATTTATGTGTAGCTATTTGTTGAATTAAAGAAGAAAGATAGCTACTTGGACATCAATGGCAAACATATTCAAGCATGCACAACCCTATACACACAAGAAAAAAGAATATGGCATCTCGCCCAAACTCTCGAGCCACAAATTCAAAGGACACATAGTTCTACAAATAACAAGAAACTTTCAGAGTCAACTGCAAAGAGACTAACTAGAAAGCGGTGTATTGCCACAATTATGATAAAAAGATATACCACAAAAAGGATTCCACAACCACAACCAACATCAACAAATTTTAGTCCTTCAAAATGCTTCACGGAGTATGGATCCCTCCTGAAAACAAGCCAAATTAGTTTTCTTTTCTTTTTTTGATGAAAAGAGCCAAATCATTTAGAATCAGAAAAAAAAATGCAAAAAAAAGACTTTCCTTCCAGGAATCCTAAATAGAATTAAGAGTCACAGTTGATAGTAAAAGTAAAAACCAAAGCATACGCATGAATCAACANAAATTAGTTATGGAATTTCCTTATCCTAAAATATCTTAGTTCAATATAATTGCAGGGTGGCTAAGTATCAAGAAGCAAATCCTGCTGTATATACTATTGTTACGTTTCCATTTCTTTTTGCTGTCATGTTTGGTGACTGGGGGCATGGAATCTGCTTGTTACTGGCAACATTATATTTCTTAGTCATGGAAAAAAAATATTCCAGTCAGGTAATGTGGACATATATTTGTAATTGGCATCAATTTTTATATGTCAAATGCAGACAAATAATAATGAGATCGTTTACATTCCAGAATTTTGATATTTCTTCATTTGTTGCATTGCTCACTAGCAAAGTTTAGTAAAATTTATTCACTAGCAAGGATTTTTGTTAAATAATCTACGCATTTTCTCCCTTCTTTATTATGATTGTGTAAAAAAAATGTGAAAATCAATCATAAACAACTAGTATATGGAGGTTATTTCAGGAAGCAAATTTTTTTCCTGATTTTTATTTACCTGCTTTTTGGAACCTAAAGAAATATGCTTTTGGAACCCATTAAAAATGTGAAAATTGATTAGGAATAACTAGTATATGGTGGTTATTTTGAAGAAGCAAATTTTTTTTCTGATTTTTTTTTTCTCTGTTTTTTGGTATCTAAAAAAATTTGCTTTTGGATTTGCAGAAGCTTGGAGACATCTTGGAGATGACCTTTGGTGGTCGTTATGTTATTTTGTTGATGTCACTTTTCTCAATCTACACAGGTTTGATCTACAATGAGTTCTTCTCTGTCCCATTTGAACTGTTTGGTAAGTCAGCATATGCCTGTCGCGACCTTTCTTGCAGGTATATACTTAAGCTTGTTTGTGTTTTACTGAATGAAGTTCTGTCTTTTATGATTGCGGAATATTTTGTAACATTATTTTCATGATCCTTCTTCAGAGATGCTACTATTGAGGGCTTGATTAAAGTGCGCCGCACATACCCATTTGGACTTGATCCTGTGTGGCATGGGACGCGCAGCGAGCTTCCTTTTCTCAACTCTTTGAAAATGAAAATGTCCATTCTTATTGGGGTGACCCAAATGAACCTTGGTATATTATTGAGTTTTTTCAACGCCAAATACTTCAGAAATAGCGTGAACATTTGGTAAGTGATCATCTTGGAACACTTTATTCCAGAACATAAGAAATGACAAAAAATTATGTACTGTATATGTGAATTGGCCACATATTGATTGTGAAGTTTTGAGTTGCCTGTGCAAATATTCTTGCTAGCTGCTGCTTCTATTGCCTTTGCTTTAGTATAAGTACCTTGAACTTATCCTAGCTGCAATTTTCCAGGTTCCAATTTATTCCCCAGTTGATATTTCTAAACAGTCTGTTTGGTTACCTGTGTCTTCTCATCATTGTGAAGTGGGTCACTGGTTCAAAAGCCGACTTATATCACATAATGATATACATGTTCCTTAGTCCTACTGATGATCTGGGCGAAAATCAGCTCTTTCCTGGTCAGAAAACTGTACAGGTACCCTCTCTGCTGCCACATTTTATCTATTTTTAATTTTTTTTTGCCCCCCCCAAGTAAAATAACCTGTGAAGTTGTTATGTATTTTGTTACCAGCTTGTGCTGCTATTTCTAGCCCTTGTTGCTGTACCGTGGATGCTTCTTCCGAAGCCATTTCTTTTGAAGAAGCAATACCAAGATGTATGTTTTTAGATACTGTCTCATTTAAACTATAGCATTTTTTTGTTTTTTTTTTTTTTCGTGCCAACCCTGATAATCATGTTACTGCAGAGGCACCAAGGCCAATCCTACACCTTAGTTGAGAGCACAGAGGAGGCCTTGCAAGTGGAATCAAATCACGATTCTCATGGTCATGAAGAGTTTGATTTTAGTGAAATTATTGTACATCAACTCATACACACCATAGAATTTGTATTAGGAGCAGTCTCAAATACTGCTTCCTACCTTCGTCTATGGGCCCTAAGGTATGTTTCTAGGAACTTGAAGATTTATGTCAGTCTTGACCTTCATTGTAAATTGATGTCAACAAGAACACATATATTTACATAGTAATGTTGCTTTATGGTGAATTGTTGAAATAAAAAAATTTCTAGCTTGGGTTATTTAAAACTAAAACCTGTATAAAAGTTATTGTGATATTGAATGTTCAAAACCTTTCATGTTTTGTCGGATGGTTCTTTATTAAGTTCTGTTGCATTGGTTAACATTTTTTATCCACTATAAACGAGTCCTATTCAGAAACTTGTATATAATTTTGCATTGATGACCTTTGCAAGATCCATCAGTAATGCCTATTGTTCACTGTTCAGTCTCCTACAAATGTATTGATAAGGTGGAAAGTATTATTGCACTCAAGACTTGTTATTACAACTTTATTATTAGAGTTTAATTCTGCACTTTTTTATTGATTCTTTTTATTATCCCAACTTTATGCACCTTTTTTTTTTTTTTTTTCAGCCTTGCCCACTCGGAGTTGTCAAGTGTGTTTTATGATAAGGTTCTCGTTCTTGCTTGGGGGTATGTGAATTACTGATGTTTATTTGTTCTGAATATTCATGAATTCAGGCCTCATGTAGAGAATGACCAATGAGCATTGGATGCATTGGATGCATTCCTTATCAAAGAGTTAATTTCCATTTCTTTCAGTTGCAACTTGCTCATTGGATTATTCCCTACACCCGATATGTTTGACCGAGGGTCTGAGAATTCAAATTTTACTTGGCTGCCTGATTGTGCATCTGAAATAGAAACTAATAAGAACATTCTTTTCTCCATACATTACAGGTATAACAATATAATTATCCTAATAGTGGGAATCATCGTCTTTGTCTTCGCCACGGTTGGTGTTTTGTTAGTGATGGAAACTCTCAGTGCTTTCCTACATGCATTGCGTCTTCACTGGGTGGAGTTTCAGAATAAGTTTTATGAAGGGGACGGTTACAAGTTCTTTCCATTCTCATTTGCATTGGTTGATGATGAAGATGAGTGATTGCACCAGATGGAATAATAGGGAACTGTTGTCAGTTCGAGTGTGGATAGGTATGGACCTATGTTGATTCTTTCATTTGGACTTTGACAAGAAAGCAATTGGAAATGCACCTTGTTGGGGAGGGAATTAAGGGACCTTTTCAGATTGAGCACACCTCCCCTTGTGCTTGTTTATTTGTTATTGAAAAGAATAAGCAGCTCTTTGGCCAATTGCTTGATATGTGGTAGCTCTATTGGCCGAGTGTATTAATAAATTTATTCAGTCAGCTCTCTATTTATATTAGATATAATAATATTATGTTTTTATTTTTTTTTCAAAAAAAAAAAGAGATTATATGTTTATGTAGTTCCACCGCTATGCGAACAGAGATTCTTGTGCTGTAAACTAGTGTACAGCCTGGGGACCAGGTGGTCTCAGACTTGGTTTTTTATCTTGATAAATGATAGTTAAGTGTATTTGAACATTTTTTTTTTCTTAACTCTTGCTTATTTGGCATAATTAATTTTGCTTCTAACTGTTAACAAGTCCGAAGAAAATATATTTTTAAGAAATTAATCAAACAAAATATTAGAAAGTATGTCCTGAAACAGCAAATGTAAAATTTTTGCTCTGGATGCCTATAAAATCAGGGTGATCATAAACTTTTGACTTATCGAGTACTTATTTTGATAATTTAGTACTCTGGAACGAAGCAATTTTTATGTGAAAAATATTAGTAAATTGGACGGTGTTTATTGTTAGAATGATGCACTACATTTATGGTGACTTGTTTAGTGAAAAATAAAGTACGAGACTTCACCCCTGAATCTTCATTAATTTTTATTATCCAACAAGTTTCAGACAGGAATATTTTGACATTCTATAACATGTTTTAGTTTCCAAAAGTAAAACTAATTCACCACATAAACTTAAAATATACTCGGTGTTTTGGACGAACCCCAATAATACATCTCTTAAAGGTTTTTGGTTTGGGAGAAATTGAAAGTCACAGATAAAAATATTTACAACCAATTTAGAAGGGGTGAACTAGGCTGATTCTCTAGGTCTAGTGTGAGGTAGCATGAGCAGCAGCTACAGTTGAGACCATGGAGTCCACACCACAGATGTTGCGGCCTCTGCAGATTTTGTAGTATCCATTCTCTCCCCAACTCTCTCCCCATGAGTTCTTTATGATCCAGTATGGCTTGTCCTTCAACCTGACGGCAGCGTAGCCAGCTGAACCATAACCCACCAACAACACACCATGATCCAGTCTCTTGGAGCAAATGTATGGGCATGAAACTCCTCCAATGTATGTCTGCATGAACACTGCATTGATGGCCACTGGAAACAACCAAAGCAGGAGTTAATTTCGTCCATTATCAAACACCACATTTTGAAGTCACAAATTCATATTTGTTTAAAATGCTAATGCACTTCTAGATAATATTGATTATATAAATCAGAGGCAAATAATTTTTTACCTGCAAGAGGACCATTTTTAACTAGATTGGCAGCGATTTGGTCCTCATCAAGGGAGACAACACTGAAGTTGGCAACTGATGCTGCAATCTTGGTCTTATCAAATTTGCAGGTCCCACGATCAGTACCAGTGTAAGGATATTCCTCTTCTTGCATAAGTCCACCAGCTTTGAGTGTGTACTCAAGGGCACTATTCATGAGTCCACCATTGCATCCAGAGTCGCATGATCCTTTCTCTTCTGGATCACACTGCATAGTAAAACATTGCAGCAGCCTAAATTAAGTGGAGATATAGGATGGTGGGTGCCTTTTTTCTAGGTGTCAGAGTATCACAAGCATTGTTACACACTAAACAGGATTCAAAAACTTTTATTATCAACTTCTAGCGGAGAAAATCGACCAGCATTATATATATGCAATTCCAATCAAAACCTTTCAGCCAAACACATACTCACATAACTTCTTTATAACTGAGAGAAATTTCTTCATATATGTCATGTCTTTGAAATTTTAAGAACTTTTATTCTCAACTTCTAGAGAGAAAATCAACTAGCATTAGAGATATGCAAACCCAATCAAAACCCTTCAACCAAACAGATACTCATATAACTTCTCTATAACTGAGAAATTTCTTCCTATATGTCATGTCTTTGTAACCTAGGAAGCTTTTCATGTGCACCTAAGAATTCCATTAAAATCAACATCAATTTTTTATCATATGTTGCTGCACTACAATCAAGAAATACAACATAAGCATTCATCAGTAGTTATAAAAACAAATCCAGCAGTCATCCTCCAACAGAACAGCAACATGCTGTAGTTATAAAAGCCATGCATTGATAAACTAATTGGACTTTTCCATACGTAAAAGTGAGACACGCATAACATATAAGGTTCGGCATTCTAATAAAAAGCATAATTCACAAATTACTCCATATTTGTGATCTGCACAGGTAAAAATTTCTCAGTCGAAGGTTAATCAGTCACACTGGACAGAAACCCCAACCCAACCGAAAACTACCGAAGCTCAAAACGCGTCACAAACAATATAAGGCAGAGAAGAAAAAAAAGACCAAACCTCGTGATCACAATCCACAAGCTGCTGTTCGCTGAGGCTGACAAGCTCCCCAGTGGCAAGGAAGTGAGCACCTTCTAAGGCACCTGTAGTGCTGAAACTCCAGCATGATCCACATGAACCCTAATCACACAAAATAATCATCATTGATTAATTTACCACAATCCGATTCAAAAACTAAAGTTCCTTCCAACATATCAAATCCACATACTTATACTGCATTATATTATATTATTAAGGTAAAAAAAAATCAAATAAATTATACGCAAAAAAGAAACCTGATTTTTGACAGGCCCAACCGCTCCGTGATCTCTCCAATCAAAATCCTCAGGAAGACTGTCGGTAGGAAGAATGGGAGCCTTGTTGGCATCAGAAGGGAGCCTGAGGCGGCCTCTGAGCCCTAGTACGGTCCTACGGAACTCACGGGGGGTGAGATCGGAGAACTGCGTAACGCCGTGACTGGCCGACGGGTCCAACTTCTGATGGCGCTCTGCCCGGCGAAGATTGGCCTTGAAAACCTGGAACCTATAGTCATGCTCCTCCTGGCTACCGTAGGATTTTCCGAACCGGCGCTTGAACAGCGAGAAGTGGTGCTCGGCGCCGAGCCGGAGATCGCCGTCTCCGTCACCGTCTCCGTCAACAACCTGCCTGATCAAAGGCTCTTCGTTTGACTCAACGGCGAGAGTCTCCGACGAGACATAGGAGACGAGCAGCAGAGAGAAGACGACCAACAGAGAGAGACTCCTCCGAATCCGATACATCTTACAAAATAAAAAGTGAATGAATGAAAAAGTTTCAGAGCTCTCTTAAGAGTTTTGCGCGCCTTTTAAAAGCTGAGAAGCGCCGAAAGTGGGTATCCAGGGAGATTATCCAATGCGGTACATGTCAGGTATTTGAATAAATATCATCCGAGGATTACAATTACCACACAATCTAACAGATGCTAAGGGGTTTAGATTTGTGTGACAGCGTAAGTGCGTGACAGATGATAATTTATTGGATTTGCTTGGGGGAGAGGGCAAAGGAAAAGAAGCCAATAGCGAAAGGACAGGTGGGAGGAGTGGAGTGTTGGAGTTGAATGGTAGTTGGTTTTGGTTTTGGGAGTTTGGTTTGGTTTTAGTTTTTAATTTTATTTTTGGGGGGTGACAGATTATTCTCGTGGGTGTTTGATTAGGAAGAAAGAGAAAAAGAAAGTCCGAAAAAATAGCGGAGAATTCTGAGTTGGAATGGCAGTTATAAATTGGGATTTGGGATAGGACTTCGTTGACAATTTGTGTAATCTGAATGGCAAAGCTCTGTAATTAACCGTTATATATAGGTCATACAAATAATAAATACAGCTGGAGTTTGGATTTCTTTCTGTTTTTAATAATACTTATTAAAATTTTAAATTAAATTTGTTATTAATACAATGTGGTATGATTTTATTAGGTTCTTTTTTATAAATTTAGAGTATAATTTTTTTTCAGATCATGCCATGTCATTTTAGTAAATAAATTTGATTTAAAAATTTAGTAAATTTAATATTATTTTTTAGTTTTTCATGTATGTTTAATGTTCTTTAAAAAAAATATAAAACAGTGTCACATAAATTTTTATCATTTTTATTAATCATGTTTCATATAAATCAATCACTTATGAATTATGAGCATGCACAACAATGCTATGCAAAAACAAAATAAAACATGTGAGTATTATAAAAAATATATTAAATATTCTTTTATAAATATTTAAGATTGTTCATCGGTTCGAAACTACTTTATTTTGAAATAGTCAATCCAAGCCAATTAGGAATCAATTTTATTTTTTTAATCCGATTCATACATCAAATCCAATCCAATCCAATTCAATTAGTTATTAGATTTGATCGGTTTAGTTAATCGATTTGATTTGGAATTTTATTTAATTTTTTAGACTTTTAAAAATTTAATTTTTGAGCTTTTTTACTTTGACTTTTTAACATTTTGGCTATTTTTTATGCCACATATTTATTGGGCTTAAATTTTGTTTAAAAAATTATATTTTTTTTTTTCAAAACCTAACACATAAATGATAAAAAAAATTACGTTTTATTTAAAAAATGGTTGAGGAGAGAGAGATTTAGAAAATAAAAATAACGCCTTAAACCTTATCTAAAAAATGATTGAGTATATGTACATTCATAGTAACATAGTGAATCTACCAATAAAAACAAGTCATATAATAAAAAAATATATTTTTTTAAAAATTAAAAAGTAATCAGTTCAGTTTGAATCGGTTGTATCGGTTTTTGACTTTAGCAACCGAACCAAACCAATCCAATGGTCGATTTTGAATTTTCAAAACTGATTCAATTAAATAACACTAAAATAACTTATCCAAACAAATTGGATTGGATATTCGGTTTCATCGGTTGGTCGATTTTTTTACACACTTTTATAAATGATTAGCACATTATCCATACAACAGTTAGTAGGATAATTATGTTTGTTATTTAAGCTATTTTTTGTGCTAAAAATTTATTGTGCTTAAACTTTGTTTAAAAAATTATGTTTTTTTTTTTCAAAACCTAACACATAAAGTGTCCACTAAGTAATCCATAAAAAATTATGTTTTTTTCAAAATCTAACACATAAATGTTTAAAAAAATAACATGACAAATAAACATATTAAACTAAAATAAAACAAAACAAAATTACTACACTAATACATTAATCGAGTAATTCAATTCCAAATTTAAGCTAATATAACAAAGCATACATACCAGTAATATTAAACTAATTGATATATGCTTTTGTAAAAATAAAAAAATAAAAAAAAAATAAAAAAATCGGTTCTGTTTGGATCAATTTTTAACATAAAAAATCTAACCAAACATACTATCGGTTTTGAATTTTCAAAACCGATCCGAACAAATTAAATTTGATTGGATCGGTCGATTTCATCGGTTAATTAGTTTTTTTGGACATCCTTAACAGTTAGTATATAATTTTTGGTCTTTCTCATGGAGATGCATTGAAGATATGTATTGTTATTCGTATTTTTATTTTTTTTACTATTATTATTCATTTTTTTTTGTGAAAATTATTATTATTATTCATTACTTCTTTTATTTTATGCACGCTTTCCGACTCGTACCACTAAATCAATTGGAAGTAATGATTCTTTTAAAAAAAATTGGGAATGTGATTTAAATTTATTCATTTCAATTAATAGAGCTGAGAGTTATGCATTTAGCGGAAAAAGCATAAGTAAATAATGAAAATTAAAAAATCCACATGTTGAGATATGCCATTTGATTTTTAAACCGTAACTTAAATTTGATTCATTGTATTTTTATTTTTTCTAGGAAATTATATATGAAAAAATAATAGATAAGCTGATTAAAATTAAACGTGTACTACAAGTTAATTTTGCTATAATTTTATGCTTTTTTGTGTTGTTTAATCGTATAAATGAAAACGATTTAGGAATGTATATTCAATTCAGAGTTTAATAGATTTAAAATGGAATTGTAGATTTTAAAAGAATTCATAGATTTTTATGGGTTTTTATGAATTCTGTATAGAATTCATAAAAATCCAATGAAATCCATGAAAAATATATAGGATTTTAGTTAAAATATTTCATTCACAAAATTCGTTTTAAAATCCAATCAAATCTATTAAAATCTATCATTTTTTAAAATCTTTTAAAGTGACTTTTTGAATATCTTGAGATTTTAAAAAACTTCTATAAAATTTTAATTGAATACATTTATATTTTAAACTTTTATAAAATTTATTAAAATCTGAATTGAATACTTCTTGATTTATATAGACTTATCTGAATTCTAAATTGAATACCTTTAAGTTTTTAAACTCTTTTAAAATCCAACCAATTCTAAATCGATTACTGTTTATATTTTCAAAGTAGATGAGCTCTTAGGCAAATATCAAGGTAAAAAAAAATTCTATAGTTTATGAACAATTGATGTCTAACCACTAGGCTCCAGCTGTGTTAATTAGTTTGTGCATGAAAATTTTTAGTAGAACGGTCATATATGTCATTCTATTTATATTGACGTGTTGGTAAATTTTAATAGTTTGTGAGTGGAATGACATATTATTGACGTATTTTTTTAGTTTGTGTATATATTTACATAGATAGTCAAAATAATTTCATATCAATATGATAGTTTTCTAAAAGTCTTTCATTATAAGCTTTTAAATTGTATCAATGATTAAGATTTTAAATTTAATAAATAATTTAATATTTATTTAGTGACTAATAAAATTATATTTAAAAAAAAATTAAGTTTCGGAATGATCAAAAAGTTAAAAAAATAATAATAATTTTTGATATTGTTGCCTTTTAAATTTTGTGCAAATTTACAAATTTATCTTATATATTTCATATTTAAAACATATGCTTTCTGAATTTAATAAAAATTAATAATATCTGTTAGTTAAATTTAAAAAAAAAAATGCTAAAATTTAAACTGGTACTGTTTATTATATTTATTAAATTAAAAAAAAAAACACACGTACGGTGTACAATTTGTAAATCTATGCCAAAAAATCTCAAAAGAAAATCCTAAAAGGTATTTTCCACTTAAATTCCCCATATAAGCCCATAATTTCAACCACAAATAATAAATACAATCACATCTTTCAATTTTAACCATCTAAAGGATGCTGCATTTACCAAAAAATCTAAAGGATGCTGCTAAGATCCAGGCCCAACTTTCAAGTCCAGGTTAAAAAGATTCTAGGCTTGCCCCTAATGTGTGTGTCTATATATATAATTGTTAATGTAGGCGACGTAGTCCACTTTTTATTGGACGACAGTCCTATATTAGTCTTTCGATATACATATTCAAACGGTCAATGCATTTGAGTATACACATCAGACGGCTGATATTGACTATTGTCTATATTAACAGTTCTGTATATATATATATATATATATATGTATACACAATTACGCTATAAACCCTGAAGTCGGGGTTTATAGTGTCCCCGATGGGTCAAAATTTCAGCAGAGAAGTCAAAATTGTTGCAGTTTGCAATTTTGAAACCTCCCTCTTTTTGATTTTTTTTCTTCCTTCTTCTCTCCCCTGCCTCCCCTAGCCTTGTTCCCAGCTCCCTAATCGAGTAGAAACAGAGCTTCCGTCCCACTTACAGAGCCCCCGGAAATCCCCCTGCCTCCCCGCGCTATGCCCTAGCCTCCATCCTTGCAGCTGTGTCGACCGTCCCCGACGATTGAGCCCCCCTGCTGAGTCGTCCAACCCCTCCGCGATCGAGCCCTCCGGTATTTCACGTGGCCGAGTCTCGAGCCCCCCTGCGATCGGGGCTATGTCTAGCCTCCTTCCCCGGTGCCTCCTTGATCTGGTGTCAATTAGCAAACTATAGTGGCAATTTTTTTTTTTAGATTTGATTAAAAAATGTATCAACTAATGCAGCTATCAACAAATGTATCATTTGTATCAGATTTTTCAAGTTTGTATCAGATTTGCACCTATCAACAAATGTATCATTTAACATTTGTATCAGATTTGCATGTTATATGTTTGATGAAATTTTTTTTTTCGATCTGATATTGGTGAATTGATGATTCCTATATGTTTTTAAATGATGATTCCCGAAGTCAGTAAGCAAACTGTAGTTAAATGTTTTTCCCATATGTTTTTATAAATTGTGATGGTTTTCTTGGTTGCTGAAAGTGCTCTTTATCAAGTAAATATAAATTGCTCGGTTTATGATGATTAATCCACTAGTAGATGATGGTTTTATTGGTTTTATTAGTTTAGTGATAAAATTCCTATTAGATGGAGATGTTGTATCCAACAGGTTATGCTGTTGTTTGAGTCCCACCCAGAGGTCCCTTGCGTAGCATTTTTTATGTTGCTCTTATGAGTTTCTCATTTGGTTTCTAATAGGAATTTCATTATGTTTCAAAATTAAAGTATAATATGATCATAAATAATTAATTTACTTTCTCAAAGAAATGTTCAATTAAATCAAAATTAAGGTATAAAATAAAGGTTGAGAATATTACTTTTGTTATTTGTTTTCATTTGAGTGTTATTTTACTTGAGATCTAAGTACCCCATCTGTGTTGATATAGACTGGTAGTCTAAATGAGACACTCATATAACATGTGCATTTATTATGCTATTAAGTTGACAAACTAAGTTTGGCATAATTGCATTGCTGCAAACAGAGACTCAGTTTAGGGTAGAAAATGATATAAAACAAAATTTGTTTGATATTAATATTATCGTATGATTCTGCTTTGCAGCAATGTCGACATCCAGTGCACATGAAAGTTTTTGGTGATTAAAGTGTCAATGTGGTGGTAACATGAAGTTACACATCTCTCGTAGTGAAAAGAATCCAAACCAAAATTTTTGGAAATGCCATAATTCTAAGGTAAATTTACCAAATTATATTTTGTGTTTTGCAAGATGGTGTTTATTATATAAATTATATATATATATATATATTAATTATAAAAGTGTTTTGTAGGATAATATTTATTGTGGAATGTTTGTATGAGATAATGAAATAGATCATGGAAATATGGATAAAATAGACTCTTTGATTGAATAAGTCAATAGACTAAATTATAATATGCAAGAGTTGACATCCAAAGTGAACGACCTAATGTAGCAGCATCAAAGCGTGTGGAACACCTCATGAGACAGAAAAAATGCGAATATGACTGGAAATTGTTAAGTATAATTGTTGCAGCTATGATATCAATGTGTTATTTTTTGTTTAAATGATATTGTAAGTTGGTCTTCCATATTGTTAGTTGGTCTTATTTATTTATATATTTTAAAGTCTTTATGTGACAAAAGTGCTAACTTGTGGATTATTATTGTGTGGGAATATTTTCAAATTCACTTAGGAAATTCATTCATTATTTAGCTTTAGTGTAGTACGAATGACATATCACCATAATATCAAACACTTGAATGAATTTTTTTCAAATTAATGGAAGACTAACAAAAAATAATTGTTGGATTTTGTTCAAATTGTTAAGTATAAATGTTGTAACTACGAGTTGTAAGTTCGTACTAAGATTAAAAAAACTTGAAAGATGGATTTTTAAATTGCAGTACCTATATAATTAAACAAAAACGAGTAGTTAAAACTAACGTGAATTTATAGTCTAGCTCTGCCAAAGGAGCAAAGACTGTAAGTCAATACATAACTCAAATATTACAGGTCCTAGTGAAAAATGACCAAAGTACAAGTTTAAGCAAATCAGTATAAAAACAAGATTGGCCATTGATCATGGCTCTGAGCATTAGCACATCTCCTCTGGCACCTCCAAAACTGAAAACTCTGAAACCTATCACTGGTCCATTAGTGAAAAATACAAAATATATATATATATATATATTTATATATATCTTTTGAAACAACAATTAAAAGAAATAAGAAATTAAAATAGAGAGACAATAACAATGATATAGGTTTATAGACAACCAGATATCTATATATATTATTTATGCATCTACTTAATAAAAATGTCAAATCAGTAGCCTTAGAACCACTTTAACAAATCCCAAAAGCAACATTTATATTTAAATTATCACAAACATAAAAAAATGTCAATCAGAATTTAAGAACTAAAATAAATTAAATTAAAATGCTTCGTAGTTATGAAATTTTATCTTTCCTGCAAGATTCAGTTATATCATCGACAACTATAATCTTTTAGTTCGTCAACATAAATTTGATCTTACAAATCAATAACAATGATATACTGTTGGATTTATGAAAAACTAATATCAATAATCATTTTGAATTGATTCGTCTAAAAATCTTTTAGTCTAAAAATGTACCTGCTGAAAAAACTGATTCATCATCTTCACTTGATGAATGCTCATTAATGTCTTGATCATATATTGTGGATCTAGATGATAAAAATATATTAATAACTCACATCAACATAATCATAATTTAAATGTTTCAGTTTGAACTTAAATGGAAACAAAATAATAATTATAAATTTACATTTATTGCAACCTAAGGAAATTTCTTTTGTCACGTTGTTGCCCACGAAACCCACATCCTCGACAAAGTCTTGATTTTAAAATTGTTAATTCTTTTGAAGATTTCAATCTTCTCCCACAACCTTTTGATCTCACATGCATTGAATTATTAATTTTTTGAACATCTTTTGTTCTTCTGCTACTTGATTCATGCATTCCAATTGTGGTACCATTAATATCCTTAACTTTAACACGTAACAATTCAAATTCACTCAAAAGGAATTTAGTACCTTTGGTAGTGAGAGATCCATCATCAATTAAAGTAGAACTAGAGCAAGATAAAAATGCATGCCTCGTCACCAATGACAGATCACCGTCATCATTCATTACTTGATCATCGTTATCCCACATTTCACAAACTTTTGCACCTTTTGTCCACCGATGCAGTATGTATTTGCTTGGTGAAAACATGATTTGTTTCACACGAAAAAATGCCAACATATGTCTGCAAGGGATTCCTTTGAAGTTGTATAACCTACAACTGCAGGATAAAACAGTTTGTAGCCTTATTGTATGCAATATGCCTACTCTTTGATGAACTACTTCCAGTTTCCTTTTGCACGGTATGGACATTAGACACATCATCCTCAAATGTAGAACTTAAAAAATATGCAGCCTTTTCAAACATCTCATCTTGAAACATTAAAAAATTCCTCTTCGTGTATATTTGAACTATTTGTGTCTCCATTGAGCACATAGATTTCAACTTTGGTTGCTCATTCACATCAACATGATCTGCAACTAACTCATCATGTCTTTGATGATTAATAGCTCTATTAAAACGTATAATAAAGTCCATCAATGAGTTTTTGCTTGAGATATACCTTTTGAAAAATGCATGTGAACTTTCTGCAATTTGACTGCTCAGGATCCCAACACCGAAGAAATGGTTAAAGTATGCAGGAATCCATTTGCTATGGATTTCATACATTTGATGCAACCATAGATTGTCTTCTAGGCCTAGTTTTTGTATCAATTCTGTCCAACAACTTTCAAACTCTTCAGTAGTCTCAGAGTTGAAAATGACATTTTTAAAGTATTCATAGTTGTCCCGATAAAGTATGGCATCTAATTTTTCAGAAAATTTCGTCAAAATGTGCCACATTCAGAATCGATGATAAGTTGATGGGAACACTTGAGCAATAGCCTTAGACATTCCAGGATCTTGATTCGAATTAATAACTTGAGGTGCACCCCTAGGCACATCATCCAAAAACTGATTGAATAACCAAACGAAAGATTCACTTTTCTCATCACTCAACAAAGCACATCCGAAAATGATAGTTTGACCAACTCCTGCTAATGGGGCAAATATCATATCATATTTGTTAGTGTTATAAGTTGTTTCAAACACGAGTACATCACCAAAAAAATGATATGATCTCTTTGAAAACGGATCTGCCCAAAAGCATCTGACAAGCCGATTTTCATCATCCAATTCATAGCTAAAGTAAAATGCAAGTTTTTTTCTCTTTCATAAGCAAAAAATTCTACTAATAATTCTGTATCAATGTCCTTTATCTCATATCTCACTCTTTGTACATAGTTTCTTATATCTTTCTCAGTACATCTGACATTTTGAGGAGTACCAGATTCTATTTCCATCATTCTATACCATTGATAAGTTGGGATATTTGCTTCTGCTAACTGTTGGCTCAAAACTCTTTTTGCTATTGACACATTCCTATGTGATCTTAACAAATGAACCTTAGTTGGAGTTGCAAAGGAATGATTATGTCCGTCCATAAAAAGACTAACAACCCATTTCGATCCAGTTTGCCGCTTAATCACTGTCATCTTAGCTTTTGCAGCCAACTCGAATACTTCTTCGATTCTTTTCATCTGATCTTTCAACTGTATATTTTTCCATCTTCTCATAATAGTCATTTGTTTGCCCTTCTTTAAAGCAAACAAATTGTTCCCACACTAGCTCATATGTACCTTTTTTTTCTTTTACTGTTGTTCACTCTTGCACTAAATCCACATTGTCTTGCATATGCAAAATAAAATTCGAAAGCCTCTTCTATTGTTGCAAATTCTTGATTAACATTTGGTTTGATCTCATCTGCAACTTGTGGAGTATAACACTATGTTTCGCTATCATCTGACATGGTGTTGCAACAATAAGCTTCAATTTCTGAAAATCATAGAATCAGTATAAATTAATGTCCATTGTATTAAAGCATCAATATAAATAAGTCATTTTTTATTTTTGGTGAAAATCTCCCTGCAGCAAACAATTGTCATTACCATACATAAGTTCTTAAAATCTATTTATTTATGTTTACCATACATTATTTCTTAAATTTACATTATTTCTTGAAATTTAATTGAATGTCATTACCATACATTACCATATATAATTTGCCAATCTTATTCATATGTTTTAATTTTATACATTGAAATTTAATTTGCCCGAATTTGCCTATCATAATTTGCCCAAATAAGTAGCCCAAATTATCAAATTACCATATATAATTTGCCAATGTTATTCACATTACCGTATCTACTACACCAAATTACCATATTCAGATACCATATTTAGAAAAACATGAAAACTTGAAAAACTACACGGTCAAGGGTTTTACAATTCACCAATATTAGATTGAAAAAACAAATTGCATCTAACATACAACATGCAAATCTGATACAAATGTTAAATGATACATTTGTTGATAGCTGCAAATCTGATACAAACTTGAAAAATCTGATACAAATGATACATTTGTTGATACATTTTTTAATCAAATCTGAAAAAAAAAATTGCCACTACAATTTGCTTACTGACACCAGATCGAGGAGGCACCGGGGAAGGAGGCTGGACACAGCCTCCACCGTTGGAGGGGACTCGAGACTCGGCCAGGTGAAATACTGGGGGGCTTGATTGAGGAGGGGGGGGGGACTCAAGACTCGGCCACGTGAAGTATAAGGGGCCTCGATCACGGAGGGGGGGTTGGACGACTCAGCCGGGGGGGCTCGATTGTCGGGGACAGTCGACACAGCCGTGGGGACAGAGGTTGGGAATGAGGGAGATGTGTAACTGGGGAAGGATGAAGCTAGGGCACAGCGCGGGGAGGCATTGGGGGATTTATGGGGGCTTTGTAAGTGGGACGGAGGCTCTGTTTCTACTCAGTCAGGGAGCCTGGAACGGGGCTACAGGAGGGAGGGGAGAAGAGCGCCGATGATTTGCAGTGGGAGGCAAGGGAGAGGAGAAGCTGGGAAGAAAATAAGGGAAGAAAAAACATTAGGAGGGGGGGTGTTGCTGACCACGTGCCTCACACGTGTGTAGGTTTCAAAATTTGAAAATTGCAAAATGCAGCAATTTTGACTTCTTCGCTGAAATTTTGACCTGTTGGGGACGCTATAAACCCTGATAGCGTAATCATATATATATTAAAATTATAAAATATGGGATTTTTTTTTAGTCTAAAAGTAATGGAAGTTGAATAGAGAGACAAGGTTGAAGTCTTGAAGATTTTTTTTTTTGAAAGTTGGAAATTGGTATATGTGTGATTATTTGAACTACTAATTCCGTCTGCCATTGTAATTAAAAAAAAAAAATTCCATCTACCATTTATTCTTATTTACTTCTTTAACCAATGAACAAGTTTATAAGAATTTCTTTCATAAAAGAAAAAGGTTAATAAGAATTTCTTATACAACAAACTCTAGATTAAGTTAAATTAATCCAACGACTGATCCGAAGTCACAAACAAGGTGGTGATTTGGGAAATAAGAAGTAATTACAAAAATAAAAATTTATACTTGAATGACTAGGTGCATTACATAGATATCAAAGGTGTCCTATATAACAAGATCCAAAAAATAAAATAAAAATGGGTTTTAGAGAGATACAAGAAAATAGATATTGTTAATATCTAAGAATTCTTTTTGGACTCTGGGAGGCATGGTGGACTAGTAGAAACAACATAAGTTACAAAAACCGCCAATTTACAGCATTATATAATATATATAAATATATAATAAGTTTGAGTTTGAACTATTTAAAAAGAAAAAAAAAAGGTTTGAGTTTGAACTCTCCCTCTAATTTTTATAACCTTTTTTTTTATCTTTATATATGTCGAGAACATAACTTTATGGTTGCTGTTTGTTTTTTTTTCCTGTCCAAACGAGGGGGGTATAAACTAAAAAGCAAAAAAACAAAATAAAAAAACGTGGCTCGTTAAATTAATAATCAAGAACGAAATTTAGCAAAAGAAGAAAGAAACAAAGTGCTTTTTTTTTTTCTTTCTAAAATTTAAGTTCTTAAAGTGCTTGGGGTGTTGAAACTTCAAATGGTGCTTGAGAATTGAGAAAGCATCAAAGTTCCTTTTGGAAAAGTTTTTTGGTAAACAGTTCTTTTTGGAAAAGTTGAAACAGAACTGGTTGCTGATATTTATTATGCGTGCCCCACTAAGAGCGTTTCCTTATACTTTTCCACTATAAAAAAATATTTGATGAATAAAAAAATATTTAGAGTATTTATTTAGAAGAAACTTTGGCAGTAGGTATGACAAATTGTATTTGTATGATGTTATTTTATATTTATGTTAAATTTTTTTTATCTAAATTTAACCTATTAAGCATTTGTACTGCACTGTGTACGGGTCGT